>CABHPH010153428.1:0-39240 GCA_902168325.1 Peromyscus nudipes
AAAACATTTACATATCTCCAACAAGAAAGTTGAATTCAAATGAGCTTATGTTATGTATTTATAAACTTCCTCTATCATATCTCTAGCAAGAGATCATTAAATCTCTTCTTGAAGACCCCTAAAGATGTAGAATTTATTATCATAGTTAATGTCCATAATAAACTCAACTCCTTCTCCACGTAACATCTATTCAGTTGTTCTACATTTTCTTTCCAGAAATATGCACAATATATTTAACTCAAAACACTAACAATCTAAGTCTTTACAGGGCAACTGTTTCAAGTGCATTTTGTTTCCAGAAAAACAAATGACAAATTTTGACACAAAATATTCATCCCACCACTAAACAAAAGTCCCCAAATTATTGGCCCAATAATGATATGAGAATGTTTGTGAAAAACATATAATATTGCCAACAGGATTGTTTGTAGCACCTAAGGTGGACATTGAGAAACTGTTGGATTAAGTAAGATAGACAATGTAGCAGCTTTGTTAAAAAAAAATTTGGAAAAAAAATAAAATCTGATAAAGTCAAAGCCTTACAAATAAGAAGAACTTGAAAAACAAGGCACTAATTGAATGGCACAATATATTACAACAGTTGTGACTTTTCAAATTTGCTTTAAACATGCAGCAAACCATTGCATAACTCCTTTGATAACAAGAATTCTGGGAAATACCTCCTAGAAGCTGTGACAGACTTCCTTACAAAATAGGTTCCCAAATTATTGTTTACCTGAGAGAATATGTAGCAGAAAGGAGAAGATGATGTGTTCTTACACCACCTTAGGATACATGTCTTAATGACATAAAAAGGTAAGATGTGGGTAGGTATGATAACTACAAAATAAACACATCAGTGGGGTAGATATAATAAGTAAAAGATGAGTTCACATCAATGGGCTAAGTATAATAATGAGTCATATCAATCGGAGTTATATTCCTGTTGAAGAGTTTCAAGCACACAGATAAAGAGGCAGGATGAGTCTCTATTTGCACTTAGAGGGGTGTCTAAAACAACATGGTATGAAATAACTGTTAACATAGCTTTTGGAGTCAGACCAGTAGAGATTTAAAATAAATAAGCTGATTTAAATCCCTGCTACTGAGTAACATCATTCATTCAAACTTCATTCACTATATCCATGACCCCTAAGGGGCTTCTGACCTCCCTGAAAACCATGTTCTTCCATCCATGCAGTGTGGATGAAGATTAAATACATTAATAAAATCAATTTCTCCAGAACGTGGTAATCAATTCTGCTCCCATATTTTGCTAAAAAGTTATTCACAACAGGACAGATTTTTTTTATAAGGTAACTGTTACAACTTAAAGGCTAAATTTTGAATTTGTGAAGATGTACAGCTGGCTCTTAGTATCAGAATGGAAGGGAAGAAGGGGAAGGAAATGAAGAAGGAAGGAATGAGGGGGGAGAACTAGAGGGGAAGCAGAATAGGGGAGTAGAAGGGAGAGAAGAGGGAAGAGAAATCTCCCATTCTGGTGCCCAAGGGAGCTCTGTCCTGTGCATTACTAAAGGACAGTGACAAAGATATTCTGACAGGTACCACAGCACTTTGCCAAATCCATTAGCTCAAAATCAAAAGTTCTGAAGAACAAAGAGAAGATCTTCACTGGGGTGGCATTTTCAATTCTCAGGAAACATCTTCAGCCAGATAGCAGCAATAAGATCAAATACAATTACTACATACTCATTAAAGCTCTTCAGAGTTTGCTTCAAAAATTTGGCAAATTCAGCTATCACCAATTGATAACAACTTGCAAATGAAAATTTAGTTTTTTCCAGGGAAGTCTCACTGGAGAAACAAACTACTCTTAAGGGTAGGGTTCATGCCCAGCAGTACACGGCCAACAGAAAACTCCACAGCATCTTTGGAGATTCCTTGTCTCATAATGTCATGTTAGTGCTTAAAAAAAACCAAAATTTTATTTTATTTATACATTTTCTCTTTTTATCCTACAAGTCCTTTGCATATATATTATGGACTCAAGTTTTCTGTTTCTATGGGATTCCCGACTGTGAACAAGTGGGTCTCTGCTTTTATATCTGTTTCTTGTGCCTTTTCTTGAGCTCTTTTCCTTCCGTATGTTTGTATTGCCCAATTCTGATGTGCTAGTCTCATTCTATCTTATTTTATTATTAGCCCTTAGAAGCCTGTTTGATTTGTAATGAGAAACAGAAAGAGTGTGGGTCTATATGGGAGTTGAGGTGGGGAGGGACTTGGAGAAGTATAAGGAAGGGAAACTATAATCATGATATAGTATATGAGAAAAAAAATCTATTTTCAATTAAAAAATAGAAAATTCTTCAATTCTGCATTTCTTTACATTTCTTCTTATCCCTTAAAGCAATTAAGTTACAAAATAGCCATCTTCCTATTTAGAGTAGCTGCTGGACCAATTCTATACTGAACATGAGAACCCATGTGTGATGGACACTGTTGTTATTTCTACCATACCCCAGGAGGCAGCTCTGCCCTCAGTGATGGCCATGTGAACCTGGCACACACTATGCACTTCCTTCCTCAGGCTTCTATGGAATTCCCTGAAAAGACACAGTGTAGATGGGAGTTTCTCTGTGTCCCGCCTGGCCCATAGATGCTCAGTCCCAAGTAAACACACCAATTTATATTAATTACAAACTATTTGGTCTATGCTCCAGGCTTCTTAGTAGCTAGTTCTTACAACTAAACTCAACCTGCTCCTATTAATCTATGTTTTGCCACGTGGCTTTGTGGCATTATTTGTTCTCTCATATCTTGCTTCTCCTGGCAATGGCTTGGAGCATCTCCCTGACTCCATCCTTCTTTATCTCTCTCTTCAGGTTGTACGTACTGCCTAACCTTATTCTGCCTTGCCATTGGCCAAACAGCTTTATTTACCAACCAATGAGAGCAATACACATTCACAGTGTACAGAAAGACACTGCATTTCCCCTTTTTTGTCTAATCAAAAAGGAAGGTTTTTATTTTAACACTGTAAAATTACAAGTAACAAAACAGCTTTCAAGCAAGAATTATAGTTATCTAGTCTATTTGTATTTGGCAAAGTTAAAGAAAATACTCTATCATCTATCCTATTTTTGTGAGTCTAAAGATTCATATCTAATTTATCTTTTATCATGATTAGAGAAAACTATAATTATAACTATCTAGTCTTCAACTCTATCAAAGACCCCAGAAGGATATACTATTACCTGAGTAAGCAGGAAGTGTATTGTAAGCAACTTCCAAAATTCTAAAAATGACAAGAGACATCTGATTGCCTGGACAATCACCCAAATTTCCTCTGCAATGTTGAGGCATCCATCTTCAGCTTAAAGGCCTAGAGTCTCTGGCAGACTTTTTAGTGAAGCAGAAAATTTGAAGGATTGTCTCACCTATTGGCAAAGTTTATCAGTTGCTTCTCCCTGTGTCCCGAAGAATGTCTGGCAATCTCCTCTGCAAAGCAGGAATCTGAAGGACCATCTCACCTTGTTTTGGTGAAGTTCAGTGGTCACCTTCCAATGGGCCAGGCATGTCCAGTTTATACAGCATCCTGTCAAGCAGTTGAAGCAAGTGCATTTTTTTTTTTTTTTGCCCAGCGGCTAACTTTTGCCACAAAGAAAGCAAACTCCATAATGAGTTTCTTCAATGCCCATCATCCTCTTTGAAGTAATTGGTGCTGTCAGGAGCAGATGTGTCTCACAGTCCAGAAAAGCCTAAGTTCTTAAAACATTTTAAATGCCATATTCTGTAGGTCTTTGAAGTGTTTGAAGACTATCTACCTAATTGAAATATATCTTTTTATACCTAAAAACTTAACTAACATGACTCTAAGTTTGATTATCATAGATGACTATTAATCTGTATTTTTTAATTGTATATTACAATTTTATATGAGTTGCATAAACATAATACCTTAAACAAGAGTAGAAATATACATACAGTATAACAAAATTAACTTTAAATTTGTATTAATAAACCAAAATCCATACTAATGTAAAATATTTTGAAATTAACAGTTATTTTTTGGATTAAAATAGATTCAATAATCTACACTTTTATCCTATCATTTCTATACCCTCTTTCCTTCTTAGAATGAAATTCCTGATGTAGTTGGAAGTTTTCCTGTGTAACGGCCTGATGGCAGTAGGTCTAGTGGTCAGTCGGGACAAATCTGGATAGGTAAAGCTTTCTTGTGTCCTGCCCGGTCTGAAGCTGCTCAGACCCAAGTAAACACACAGAGGCTTATATTAATTAAAACTCCTTGTCCATTAGCTCAGGCTTACTACTGACTAGCTCTTACATTTAAACTCAGCCCATTTCTGTTAATCTATATGTTACCACGTGTTCCATGGCTTTACTTGTGTGCTATTACATGCTGCTCCCTGGATGGTGGGCTGGTGTCTCCTGACTCAGCCTTCCTCTTCCCAGAATTCTCCTTGTCTGCTTATCCTGCCTGTACTTCCTACCTGGCTACTGGCCAATCAGCATTTTATTAAACCAGTGTACAAAAGCATTATCCCACAGCAAATCTCTCACACTTTCATCCCCCAAGTAAACAGAAGCTTATATAAATGATGTCCAGCATGGTAGCAAGAATTTCCACCCAAAACCTGAGAAAGCTTTAAAAAAAAAGGGTTCTAAAATGGAGCCAAGAGCACCTTCCTAGTTGTGTCTCTCAGGAAAGCTGTGATACAGAGATGCCAAGGCCTGTGGGCTTGATCTACACTATGGTGGGATTGTGGCATGTAGGCTTGACCTACATCATGGCAGATTCCTGCTGCAATACACAGTGGTGTCTCCAAGCCATTCAGAGCACTGCGTGGTGGATTTAGATTTTGCTAGTACCAAAAAAAAAAAAAAAAAAGATTATTGGGCTACATGGACCCACTGCTTCACAGAATCAGTGATGAGCACAGTTCCCCCAGAGCTGGCAGTAAACTTATTTCCACAATATTGAAAAGCTGAGATGGGCAGAGTCAGCAGCCAAGGCTACTGCTTCAGTACTAACCACTGCAGTTTAAAGCTATAGATTCACAATAAGGCAGATTAAGATGGAATAAGACTTTAAATGGTTTACAATATGTGTAAAAATGTACATAGGCTTGGAAGAGAAAAGAAAATGAATATAGACAGTTATATAAAGAAATAGGAAATTTTTAAAAAATAAAGTCTTTAAAGAGACAGTAAAGGTAATATAAAAAATAAGCCATGTAAAGATGGATATTACACAAAGAGTCTGGATTCTATTGTCTTTGGGATTTTTGACTGCAGAGAGACATTTGATTGTAAAAGCTGCTGAGTTAAATCAATATGTATATTTTAAAGATATCTTGATTTCAAAATTTATGTCTAAGGATACGTTGCTTTGGAAAAGAGGTTCTGCTTTTGTTTCCACAGAAGATAGGAACCTGTGGATTGCTTCCAGGCTAATATGATTTGACCAGTTAAGACCCCCTGAAAGTCCTCCAAAGATACCATGGCCCAGATCATCCAACATCCAAAATCAACTTCAAGGCAACTGGCTCTGTGAATACAGCCTCACAGACTACTCCAGTCAGGAATTGACTAAAATCCTAAAATTTTCTTTGTTTCCCCATAAGATTACCAGTGCCCTCTATCAGCAGGAAGTAGCCTAGAAAACTATGCCAACATTCCCCAAAAGTAGATTATGGATATTTGTCTTTGTTTAGGTTGTTGGTTACAAATTGTTATTGGTCATAGTCAATCTCTTTCTAAAAGAAGAAAGGAGGATATGATATGTAAATATAGGATATAGATAGGATAGAGATAGGGTAGGATAAAAGGGTGGATTGTTGAACCTACTTTTAAAGAGCAACTTGTTTATAATGTTCTACATTGGTATAGATTTTAGTTTATTGATACAAATTTAAAGTTAATTTTGTTATGCTGTATGTGTATTTCTACTCTTGTTTAAGGTATTATGTTTGTTCAGCTCATTTAAATTGTAATGGATAATTAAGAAATACAGATTAATAATTAGTCTTCTATGATAGTCAAACTTATAATCATCTTAAGTTTTCTAGGCATACACATATAATTCAATTAGGTTGGTAATCTTCAAACACCTACAGACTATGGCATTTAAAATGTTTTAAGAACTTTGACTTTCTGGACATTGAGACATGTCTGCTCCTGGCAACACCAATCTACTTCAGAGAAGATAATGGGCATTGAAGAAACTCATTATGGAGTTTGCTTTCTTTGTGGCAAAAGTTAGCCACTGGGCAAAAAAGTGTCCTTGTCTCAACTGCTTGATATTATGTGTATAAACCAGACATGCAGGACCCATAGGAAGATGACCACTGAACTTTGCAAGGCAAAATGGTCCTTCAGGTTCCTGCTTTGCAGAAGAAACTGTCAGACAGTCTACAGGACACAGAAAGTAGTGACTGAGAGAAATTAGGACTGTAGGCTGAAGAATGGATGCCCCAACATTGCAGAAAAACTTTGGGTAACTGTCCAGGTAGCCAGCTGTCTCTGTCATTCTAGATTTTTGAAGGTTACTTACAATGTTCTTCCTGTTTACTTAGATAATATTATATCCTTCTGAGGTCTTTGATGTAGTTGAAGACTAGATAATTATAATTATGGTATTCCTTAGTTATGATAAAAGATAAGTTAGAAATGAAACCTTAGACTCACAAATATAGGATAGATAGGATATCTTCTTTAATTATGTCAAATACAAATAGACTAGATATTATAACTGTAATTCTTGCTTGATAACTGTTTTTGTTATATGTAATTTTACTACGTTGAAGTTAAAACCTTCCTTTTGCATAGAAAGAAAAGAGGAAATGATGGGTGATGTCATTCTGTATGCTGTGAAAATGTGTTGCTCTGATTGGTTGATAAACAAAGTTTTTTGGCCAACGGTGAGGCAGAATAAGGTTAGGTGGAACATTCTAACTAAAGAGATAGAAGAGAAGAAAAATAGAGTAAGGAGATACTGGCAGCTGCTGGGATGAGAAGCAAGATGTAAGGATACTGATAAGCCGCGAGTCACATGGCAAAGTTTAGATCTATAGAAATGGGTTAATTTAAGATGTAAGAGCTAGCTAGCAAGAAGCCTGAGCTATTAGGACATACAGTTCATAATTAATATAGGCCTCTGTGTGTTCATTTGGATCCGAGCAGCTGCAGGACCACAGGGCTGTGGGAGCCAGGCAAGACACAGGAAAACTTCTGACTACACCCTGAATCTAATCTCCTTTGTTCAGCTTTTTTTTCTATTACCTATAACAACTTGTAACCAATCCCCCTAAACAAATGAGAAATATCTATAATTTATTTTTGGGAATGTGGAAGTAATTCTCTAGACTACTTCTTGCTGATTGGGAGTGCTGGTAATCTTTGGGGGACCCTAAGAAAATTTAGGATTATGGAAAAATCCTGACTGAAGTAGTCTGTGAAGCTGGATTATCTCAGCCAGCAGCCTTGAACCTCTTCTGGATGCAGAACTCAGAGGAAACTTCAACAGAAGCATTTTGAGATGATGGATCATCCGGGCCATTTGTTTTCATTGGTGTCTGGTCTCCTCATCCTGCAAATACACAAACTTCACAAACTTTTAAAGGTAACATACATATCTGCATTAATACAAGTACAGACTGTGCAGTGCATACAAGTCAGTCAAAGATAATTTCTTGTTATATGTCTGAGCAGGTAAAATATAATCACATGTCTAGCAGTTCTTTCAGGTTTATGTTTTTATGTCTGTAGTCAGGATTTCAGGGGATCTTTCTCAATCAAATCTGACCATCTTTAATTTTGAATGATCCACAGCTTCCTATTTCCTGTGGAAACGAAAACATAACCTCTACTCCAAAGTGGAATACCTTTTGACTGAAATTTTGGAGTTAAGATACTTTTTAAATATGTAGGTTGGTTTAATCCAGCAGCTTTTATAATCAATGTCTCATAGCAGTCAAAAAATTTTGAAGACAACACAATAATATATTTAGTCTAGACTTTCTGTGCCTTTTCCATCCTCATGTGGCTCATTTTCTTTATATTACTTTACACCCCTTCCTAAGGGACTTTATTTTACTATTTTAAAACTATATTTCCTTTTTATGACTGTCTAAACCTTCTCTTCACTCTCCCAAGCCTATGTATATTTTTAAAAACACCATAATCCGTTCAGAGTTTTTTTTTCCATCTAAATCTGTTCCTATTGTGTATCTATAATCATTTTCTGACCAGGAGAGATTTTTAAACTCCTAGAAGCTGCATGGCTAGGATGAAAACAGCATCAGCCTAGGCTGCTGGCTCTGTCTCACTTGGCTTTTCAGCATGTTGCAGGTACCAAGGAGTCACGCTTACTGCCCCAATTCTGGGAAGCAGCATTAAGTAGGATGCCTCTGTTTTTAAGCCTGAGGATGTGCTCCCAAGCCCTCAGGCAGTGGCTGGGAGAAGCCTCTTTGTACAGTGGCCTGTGAGAGACTGCAGGAGCCAACCACATTGTTGCTGAAGCCTGCAACGACCAGGGCACATGTCTCCATACTGCAGCCAGTAATGACAGACACAAACTAGGAAGCTGCTCTTAGCTCCTAGAATCTCTTCTTAAGTTATCTCAGCTTTCAGGTGGAAACTCTTGCCACCATGTATGGGTGCCAATTGTAGCCAGAAGTTTTCCTGTGTCCTGCAGCAAATCTCAGTGCCAAATAAACACACAGAGGCTTATATTAATTACAAACTGTTTGGCCTATAGCTCAGGCTTCATCTTAAATTAACCCATTTCCATTAATCTATGTATTGCCACCTAGCCATGGCATTACCGGTCTGCTGACATGTTGCTCCTTGGGCAGTGGGCTCACGTCTGCCCTGACTCTGCCCGCTTCTCCCTGTGCCCCTCTTGGATTTCCCAACTGGCTCTTATCCTGCCTTTCCATAAGCCAAAACAGGTTCTTTATTAACCAATAGTAACAACACATATTCACAGCATATAGAAGGACCATCCCACAGCAGACATAGTCCATCAAGACAGCAGATAAAGCTCTTTAGACACAACCTTAGCCAGCAAGACATAACTGCAGTCAGTGAACGCCTCAGATGCCTTCCTCTGGGGAAACATATGTTCTAAGGATCCTTTCACACGGCCCCTAGAGGACTCCAAACAGGATGGAGCCTGGATGCCTGAGTGAAAACCCTTCTCTGTAACCTACTTTCAGCTGCCTTCCCATTTGCTCCTGTCTAGTCCTGCTCATTTCCTCACTCTAATATTCTGCCATCTCCTCCCGATGAGCTGTCATTAAATCCGAGTTTAAGGATGTGATTTTGACAGAACTCAAACTATGACAAGAATCCCATTATATGAAAATTGTATTCACTTCATTTCTAGAGTAAACTCAAAACTAATTTTAATAAACTGAGTGGTTATCACACCAATTGGTCTTTCTATATGTCAATAATGCTAATCTGTTTTCAGACTTATGATTTTCTTTTCTTGCAACAGAATCATGAAGCTAATATGCAGATAATTATATATATCTGACAATTTTTAATACAATGTCTGATTCCTATCATCACTGAAAGGAGAATCTTTCAAATGGCATCTACTTAAGTGCCCTGTTAAGAAAAGTGATTCAATATTAATGACACTCAAATAATTCCTGATTTCAAAAGAAATAGATCTCAATAATAACAAAAGATTTTTCTTTAATGCTAGCAATGTGACTTTCTCATATCTCCTCTGCCTTTATTACCAATCAATGAAGCTCACAAAATATTTTTCTCAAGACTTTTTCAATAAAACAGATATTTCTTGAACAAGACATTTTCTTTTCTCCCTGTCAAACTGACAGTTACCACACTGGTGAATTGCTTATACAATGAATGTTGTATCTCCCTTTCAGATGACAGGTCTCTGTGGTTTGCTGTTTATTAGTTTTGTTTGTTGTGACTTAAAATGCAGGATCTATTTTCCCTAGTGGTGTTGTGGTTTTCTTTCTTAGTGAGCTGGAAGAAGATAAACAGAACATTCACATTTACAAGGAACAGCTGAGATGTCCTTCAAACCCTCTATGAATTTCTATGACACTCTCTGTGAACTCCTAAATCTTGAGAATATAAAAGATTCTATGCACAGTTGAAGATACATTCTAAGCTTTTTGTCTGAAAGTTGTAAAGTAAATTTATTTCTTGGGTCACAGAAGTAATATCATTGAAGGATATATAAACTGTTGATGTTGAGATGAGAACAAGAATAATGGCATATTAAAGGAATTATTTCTTTAAAGAAGCAAGTTTGTGGAATTCATTTCTCCTATCATCCATCCATCCATTCATCACAATTGTTATTAAGTGTCTAATATGGCAGGCACTGAGTTAGATCCAAGAATTAGCAGAAATTTGTAGCTCTTCCCCTGCTGTCATTAGCCTCAACTACTTAGATGAGAAAGCACGAACAAAAAGATTGTGTTTTAATGTGGAAGGTATTTTAAAGTGAGGTCTTAAAGTAACCAAGGCAAACACTGGATGTCGCCAAGGATGACTTTGAACTTCTGATCCTCCTGCCTCCATCTCCTTATGTGGTGTTGGGGATCCAACTCAGGGAACCAATGCATGCTGGTCAGGCACTCCACCCACTAAACTAAACCCCCATACAGGAGGCATTTTAGGAGGGGGGTTTCTTATGTGGATGTAGGAACATAAACAAGAATCTCTTTCTGTCTTGAAAGTTTCACAGGGGAGATGATCCTTGACAGATGTGAGGCAGAAAATGATGGAAGACAGGCACCCCAGGCATGTGCAAAGACAACAATAAATACACAATTTTAATACATTTATTGACATTTTATATTGCTGCTCAAACTTTCTGGGTGTATAGAAATGTATTCACCTTCTAGAGCAGAAAGAGTGAGAAGGAATCCTTGCTAGTACAAAAGGCAGCGGTGAGTAATGCCCTGAAGGAGATTGGATTTGGCACCATAAGTAACTGGAGTCACTCAGTACATTTTGGCACTTTATCACAGTTTGTGTTTGGGGACCTTGCATTGTAGCCAGAAGCAGGGATGCAGAGGTAACATTAGAGGCCCAAAGCCCTCCCCCATCTTCCCACTTTTACCAACTAGAATGTCACTGTCTCAGGGAACTGATTGGGCCCCTGGCTCAGTCACTGGTGTGTCACAGGCTCTCCACAATGACTTTTCAAAAATAACAGAAACAAAATGAGGAATGAACGCAATAAAAACTTAAAAACACAGGTTGCCAGAATAGAATGGAATAAGACAAACAAGGATTCTTTTCAATATAGAACCAACGATTTGGTGATACGTTTAAAGAAAAATATTTTTAACAGGAACACATTTTTTTTCATGGAAGTTCAGTCTGCCCTGGTTATAAATGCAATGATTAGACCAAGTCTACAATAATCTATGAAATGTACCATGAATGAAAAAATATGCTGGCATCTTGGCTGGAACTTGGAAGCTCTGCTACTGGGGGAGGCTGCGTAGGACAATCACAATGTGAGGTCCTGTCTGGGCTACAAAGTGAGCAATCAACTAAACTGGACAACTGAGTGACCCCTGGACCAAATTAAAACCAAAAAGTATGTTGTTATAACTCATTGGTGAAATGATTGCCTAGCATACAAGAGGTCTTGGGTTCAAGCCTCCACATCAAAAAGGAAGGAAGAAAGGAAAAAATGAAAGAATGAAGCCATAAAAATATGTGTGTCTATTAAAAAATTGAGAACTTAAGTATGCATTGCAATAATCAGTTGGGAAACTGAATTAGTTCCTATTATCAGACAGCAGCAACAGATTAAAGGACCGCTGTTTCATCTAGTGTGCATTTTGGAGGGAATAAATATAGAGTTACTGCATATAAAGACAGCTATTAGTAAGCTTGGTGTGTGACACACTACATATCACATAGTCTCATCATATTGAAGTATTGCTGGGTGTGGTAGTCCACACCTTTAATTCCAAAAACAGGAGGAAGGCACAAGTGGGACCATGTGAGTTTGAGGCCATCATGGTCAATAAAACAAGTGATAGGTTAACCAGACATTTATAGAAAGGCAGTGTCTCAGGGGAAAATCTGCTGCTTTGAAGAGTAACTTTTGCCTAAATAAGAGAGCACATAAGCAGAGTTACCATTTCCCTAGACACACACACACACACACACACACACACACACACACACACACACAGAAACACACACACAGGCTACATTTATATATAAATCATATATTATGACATATTATAGAATTATAGTTAAAGACTAAAAGGTAATGGACATGAGCTTAAAGTTACTTCAGTGTTCCAGATATGTATGTTATATTCAGCAATGCTCCTCTTAAAATTTATACAAATAAGAAAAATACATACTTAATTAGAGAAAAGAAACAAAGAACCACAGAATAACAGATTCAAGATTGGTTTCTATTAATAAAACCTTGCACCCTGCATAGGCATATAGAAATTGAAAATATGTCCTCTAAGCATACTCTTTCCACAATAAAATAAAAATAGCATACATATTACATTGAACAACTATTTCTCACTATATTTAAGAAGATTTTTCTAATTATAGCTTGAAATATCATTGCCCATAACATAGAGAGCTTCAATCACCATTTGACAGTGAGATGCTCCTACAAACACAAAATAAATAACTCATGTTACTTTGTCATGCAGTCATTTCTCTGTTGACAATTTCCTATATTACTTAAGAGCATAGTTATTTCTGTTCAGCTAAGCACTTAACGTGGAATGTATTCAATATTCCATATTAATCTTACATGATCTTTCATGGTAACTGACTAAACACTCAGTTAACAATAGGATGGTGTATCACACAGCTGGTTTTTAAATGGCGCCTCTCTTCAAGTAAACATCTGTATTTTTATCACTATGCAAGTGCCAAGCATATTTAAAAGGGCATCTTTCTATAAAAGAGAGTCTTACTCTCATTTATGACCCTAAGTGGAGAGTACGTTCACCCTCCGTTGTCCCAGCACCTACCAATGACTGAGGACCATTGAAGCCCACTGGCACCAATTCCACAACAGAGAAAAGAATGAGACGAGAGGCATCTTGTGCTTCTTTTCAATTTGAATTTCTGCAATGATTAATGAAGTCAATCACCTTTTTACACGCCTATTGGATATTTTATAGTTGTCTTAGGAAAATGTGGGTAAGCTTCTTGGCCCACTTCATAACTGCTCATTGGTCATCATTCTATCAAGTCGTGTTTCTTCTTTCCCTTTTGCCCTCAGTGTGGTTGTTGAAACAGTCTCACCCAGCAGCCCAGATGAACTTTTACTCACAATCCCCCTGTCTCAGCTTCTCAAGTGCTGCAATCGCAGATGGTATCACAAAATCTGGCTTTCTGTTGTATGTGTACAGATTCTCATTAGTGAATTTCCAATCAGATGTACCCGATGTGATGTGTAATGCAATTTGTGGGTGTTTTCTCTTGCTTCATAGATTATTTTTTAAATTTTCTTATTTTTTCTGTGCACTGCAGAAATCTTCCAGCTTGATATAATTCCTTGTGTCTATTTTTGTTGCTTGAGCTTTTGTGATCCCAGCTATTACAGAATGTTAACTCCAAGTAGCTTTTCTCCTGTTTCTTGGTTTGTTTCTTCTTTGGTTGTTGACTTTAACTTTGTCACTTCAGGACATATATTTAGGTCTTAAGATTACTTTGGGTTGAGTGTGTGTGTGTGTGTGTGTGTGTGTGTGTGTGTGTGTGTGTGTGTGTGTGTTAAGGTTTAATATAAGGGTCCAGTCTCTTTAACTCCAGATTTTAATTCTGCCTACCCCATGTATTGAAAATGTGACACCCATTGTAACTTTTTGGTGGCCTTATTAAAAAGTAATTGGTTTTTCTATACTTTGGCTTATTTGTGGACTCTTTCTGTACCATACTATGAACAGTTTGCCATTTTTAATTTTCCAATAGGGTAGCTTTCCATTTTGATGTGCCCATCAATCTATGTACTGAGTATAACATATCCAAAGAAGATGACATCAGCCTTCTGTAGAGATGTATGCCCTCTTGTGTTTATTACACTATTCACACAAAGCAAGAGATGGAAATAACAGAAATGTCCATTAGAGAGTGATTGAATAAAGAAAATCACATACAGAAACACACACACACACACACAGAGAGAGAGAGAGAGAGAGAGAGACAGAGAGAGAGAGAGAGAGAGATCAACGTTATTCAGTCATTAAAAGGAGAAACCCCCATTCCAACAATACAAAAGAATTTGCATGAGTACACACTACAGCTGTGCACAAGGAATAAGTAGGTAGAATTACTTTACGACATTTGAGCTGTAGTTTAATTCTGCTTTATATTTGGGAAATGTGCTTAAAAAAAAGTAGATTTGCAGAACTCCCAATACATACAGAGGTCACTATGAAAGGTAATAGGCAGGATAATTTGCTTGACTGTGGTATACTCATGATGTATAGATAGATTTCAAAACATTATATTGTGCTATAAAAATAATGAATAAATTTTAAAAGATGAAAAGTTTTTTAAAAACCTTAAAGTTAAAGGATTTTAGGGGCTGTAGAGATGGCTCAGCAGTTAGAAGTTCTTGCTGCTCCTGTAGAGGATCAGTTTTGTTCCCATGTTCAGAAGCTGATAACCACCTGTAACTCCAGTCCAGGGGATCTGCTGCCCTCTCTGGCCTATGCTGGCCTAAGCGTGAATGTGCCTATATTAACACATAGACATATACACATAAGTAAAACTTTAAACATGTATCTAAAAGAAAATTTAAGTAAAGTGACTTGGCCACAGACTGGATAAACTGATGCAAACAAAGCATGAAAGATAGCTGGGAGAGAAAACCTGGGTATTAAAGAGAACACTGAGCACATGTTCATTGTTGCCCTTAGTCACATCCAAGAATCTGAGACCAGGAAGCAAGCTTCCTGCTGCACACAACAGACTCCACAAGATAGCTTTTGTTCCTTAAGTTTCCTTGGTGTAGAAGAGGTAAGAAATAAATCCAGAGCTCTCATTTTATAATCATATCACAAAAAAGATTGAGCCAGCAATTTATACAGCCTGTGTTTTTCCTGTGAGCAAAACTGCTTATGAGGCAGTTTCTGCCGTGTAGAGACAGCCTCAAATGACATGATAAGCGCTGGGTGATTTTAACCTTGGCTCCAAATTGGAGACAGAGATGCGTGAGAAGTAAGTTAAACCTCCAGTTCTCATTCCAGCCAGTTATATTAGTTCTGGGTTTTCTAAAAATAACAATAATAATAATAATAATAATAATAATAATAATAATAACAATAATAATAATAATATAGTTTTGGTCCTGGAATGTATGAGATAGTAAGCAGAGCTAAAGTGAAATGGCACCCTGTGTAACAATCATCTGTCTCCTACTTCTCTGCTGGAGGGCTCACAGCATGAAGAAGCCGGCAAGTTATTCTGGACATTAATGAAAATGAAAAGGAACTTATTCCTATGACCTGTCTTCCAGGAGGAAGAGACAGCAAGAATCCCTCCGTCCAAGTCCTTGCCGCCTCTTCACAGAAATTCTTACTAGGGAGCGTGACCTGTAACCATCGGGGGTTCAAGTTTGTAATGTACACAGCATTTCTAAGCCAAAAGACAAGCTGAAAATGAAGCACAATTATTTCCCTCTGTTCCTGAAAAAAAAAAAGCATCAAAAACCAGAGCATGAATACTGAAAGGAAAGGTATTTCCTATGTAGGCATGTTAACCTATATATGAAAGGGTAAAATTCTTTAAAAGACAACAATTTTTTAAACACTGGGAAAATTACTTTTTCCATAGTAATATCTTTGTATCTTCCTTAAGTCCTACAAAACATGAAGATTTAATTCCTCTGTGAGTTGTCATGGCCTAGAATCTGTTTACCCTAACAACGCCCCCATATCGTCAATCCCAATCTTCTTCTGATCAGAAAAAAAATGAAATAACAATTATATGATTAATATCAAAGTACACAAATGATTTTGTTTAACAATAGCAAAAGTAGAAGGTTTATGAAACAAGACATAACTGACATAAAATTCCATTAGATAGAAGTCCGTACTGAGACCAGGAAGAACATAGGATTTTTTTTTTCTTCCTTCCAGTCTTACTGATGACAAGTAATGAAATGATCATGGACAATTTTAACAAAACTAGGAAATAAAAAAATTTTTAAATCTTACATCAAAAATCTTCCCCAGGTAAGAGCATATTAACTGGTTGTCCAATAGCAAATGGTCAGCCCTGAAAACATATACAAGTTTCATTATACATGTTAAGAAGGTTGTATTTAGGTACTTAGAAATATATATATATATACATATATATATACATATACATATATATTTACATAAGATATTTGTAAAGATTATATAGTTATATGTACACTCATGGCACAGCCATACCTGATGGGAACAGTAAAAGTCATAAAGCCAGCACAACTGCTTGACAAAGATCCAGCAAAGCTGAGCTACAGGATGGCCGCCATGCCACTTTTCCTTTTGATCTCTGCCTGTTGCATATTTGGGGGACTTTTAATATTTGTACAATTTGGGGATATTCGACTGATGGAAGTTTTTTATGAATTATTTATGTCTTCTCCCAGGAGTACTGCTTCTAAGATTCCCCAGGAAAGTCCTGAACATACTTCCCCTTCCCGCTTTTAGGGAGATATCCTTATCTACTTGAAGGTCTTCCTTATGCCTTAGAGCTTGTGACACAGATAAAGAAGCCAGAGGTCTCTTTATGAGTCTATGAGATATTCTTGAAACATCTGTCCCTGTACTTATTCAGGAACAAAATAATCAAAAAGAAGTAAACTTAAAAAGGTCAATAAGATTCGGTGGGCTAGAGGAGTTGGTCACAGTTCAGATTGCAAGCCTCTTCCCACTATACACTCAGGGAACTACTTGGCATATATAGCAACCAAGTTAGATTAGCTGAAGTTACCTCTGCCCTACACAGGGGCTTATATTGATGAGTAAAATATAATGTAGAAAGATGATAAAAGAATGAGATGTCAGGGCTTCCCTTTCTTAGAAAATTAACACATGCAAAGCAGCTGTGATGTAATATGATCAAATAATGAAAGAATGCCAGGATTAGACATATAGACAAATTATATAAAGATATAAAATGTAAACATTGTATTATGCCAAAATTTAAATAATAACTGAAGCATCTTTTGCCTGAAGATTCTTCTTGGACATGCTGATTATTAAGCAGTTAATACACTGCTTGGGACATGGCAATCTGCCCAGGCAGATTTGGAGATTTTGTTTTGGTCTAGTGTCCTTGAAGCCACAAAAACTTCTAGGCTGTTGTATGCCTCTAGATTCTTAAAAAATTGGATTATGAGTTAATGAGTAAAAATGGTTATAATAGATAACTGTTAATCAATGATGATTGAACTTGACGGAAGATGGTTGTAAAAGATAACTGTTCTGTCACAGTTTATCAAATGATGACTAAAAGATGTGCAAGAAGAAATGAAACACGTGTCCAAAAACAAAAATGTTATGATCTATGTTTTGGAATAACATGAATCTATCCCTGCTTACTGAATTCTGTATAAATAAAGAAATACTCTGGCTGCTAGTCATCAGGCTGCAAGATTACCTTGACCATCAATGCCTGGCTCATCCTTCCCTTGCCAACTCCTTACCTCCTCTCTGGGACTGGTCAACTGTTGGGTCTGGCACCGGGGAACATTCATATATGTATGTAATAAAAATTAATGAGAAAAGATGCCATAAATTAGAAAAGGAGCAAGAAATAGATATGGGAGGGTTTAGAGAAAGGAAAAGGAAGGGGTAAATTATGTAAATATATTCTAATCTCAAAAAAATAAAAGAAATATTTTTTAAATCACACACCAAAATGTTTATTATTGAGTGATTTTTTAATAATAAAGCTTAAAAAACAATATTTGCTGAATTCCAATCATCATACCCTAAGACTGACTTAATAAGGATGTATGTTGTAAATATCAGTCTAATATATTACCTTGCAATACATATTTTACACATGAATTTACATAGGTTTTCTTGGGATATATACCATAAACACTCACAGACTGGTTTCTTTACATACATATGATTTAGGTAACATAAAGTATAGACTGGAAAAAATTGATTATAAAATTTATATATATACAGATTGTCATTACAATTTCTTCTGTATATTTCTGATCAATATACACAAGGAAAAAACACTTACTTCTCCCTACAAAACACAGGCAGCTGACAGCTCCCTGTCAGACAGAGCAATATTACAGATTACTCATTCCCCAAGCCAACAACTACAAACTTAGCTACAATATTTAAAAGCAGGATAAGCATCCATTAATTCATATTCCTTTGGGGAAATAAACATCTGATAACTGCAGATCAAAAATGTTAATTTTTCCTGCCCTAAGCATAAATCCACTGTATAGACAGATAAATTCTTTCTTAACTATTTATTTGTATCTGCCATCTCTGCCCCAAAGTTATACAATGTTGACTGATAAAGTAGTAGGAATACTTAGTGATCAGTCCTTATCACTATCATGATCTAAGAAATATTGTGTCCAGTTCTGCAATAGTTTACTATGTTAAAATTTTGAACAGAGCATTTTCTTAAAGAAAACTTAAAATCAACTGATTGGGAATTAAAGGTTTAAAAGCCTCTTTACAGTGTCAGTTATGGGTTGGGTATTAAATTGACTATAACCCAGCATATAAATGGTAGGTTAGAAGTCAGATAAGAATACCTGGTACATATTTGCAGTAAATATATCACATATATTTAAACATTAAATACATACATGAGGGGGCTAGGGACATGGTTCAGCAGTTAAGAGTACCTCTTGCTCTTGCAAAGGATCTGGGTCCAATTCCCAGCACCCACATGGTGGTTCCCAACTGTCCATAACTCCAGTTCCAGAGCAACACAGTTTTTGGTGCCCTCTTTTGACCTCCATGGGCACCAAGTACACACACCATGCACATACATAAATGCAGGCAAGACACTCCATACAAAATAAAATGAATAAATCTAATTTAAAACACATATGTGAACATGTACTGGGGCATACTATGAACTAGATCCAATTTGAATTTCTTTCTAGGTATTATACCTCCTCCCCTTTCTCTTTGGCAAATCTATTTCATGAAAATATGTAAGGCCCCATATAAAATCACTGTTATGTTTTTCAAAGAAATGCCCATTTTATTAATGCTTTAAGTAGCGAATAATTAGACTGAATAAGATTGGTTAACCCTAAAGTTACACAGAATGGGCTTTGGAATGGAACAGAAACCTCTACCAGAGAAGCAAATATAAATAAGATGTATTCATTCATCTTACATCAACTTGACTGTCTTGTCCTTGTTCAAATAAACCGAATTTGTGGGTGTGTCTGTGACAGCATGTTGTAAAAAAATAGTACTTGACTCAGTGGCCCGAGAAAGCCACTGGTTCGCCTCCTTGTGGGTGGGCACTGTCAAATCCCTGGAGTACCTTCATGAAACAAACTCAAAGGAAGAACGCATCCCTGTTCTGCATTGTTCTCTGTATCAGTGCTGGAGCTCATCTACCATAGCTTGCCCTGAGACTGTGGTGCATACAATGGCCTCCTCTTCCTCAGGCTTCAGACTCACAGGTGCACCAGTGGTTCAGGGCTTCCGGAATTCAGACAACAATGACTTCCCAGCCACCAGGAATATGTGAGCAGATCCTCAGGGGGGAAAAAATATACACAATTTTTCAATGTGTCTGATCCCAATACTTACTACTTAAGCACAAGAAGTGTGTTCGGGGAGTACATGAGTCCATCAATAGAAGAATATAAAAAGGATTGAGTTGGAGATGTGGATAAATGAGGAAGCAATGCCTTCCATATCATAAACTCAGACACTTGGTCACTGGTTGAGAACCTTACATTAAAAATCTGTGGTCCAGATGAACGTGATGATCTTGTCAAAAGAACAAATGTGGACATATTTACTATGGGCAATAAGATTTGGGAATAAAGAGAAGCACCCTTCCTCTCCCACATCCTCCTGCCTCCTCATGCCGTCAGAAGCTGGAGAAGAACAGCATACAGTATGTCAAGAGCTCTAGACTTGATTGCTCACACTTAACTCTTTCTATTGTTTGAGATGGTGAGGAAACAAGTTTCCAACTCTGGGTTTTGACCTTTACCCTCCCAAGTCCTGCCTCAGCATTCTAATAGACTAGAATGTGTCTTCTTGGAGACTCACTAGACTTGGGATAACAAGAGACCTTGTTGCTCCACTCCAAAAGAATAGAAATAGAACTTTTCTCCAACAGTCAATGCATCTTCTTGCCTCCCTCCTCTTGATAAACTTAATTTCTCTTGCTATATTCTCTATATTATAGAACACTAGATCTCTGATGAGGTAATGACTTCCATTGTAAAGTTATGCAAATGAATTCCAAGCATGCTGTCAGATGATGAAAGGCAAAATGATGACAATTTATTCTACTTGTTCTGGAGTAAACATTGGTAAACTAATTACATGACACACCTTCACACAGTGTCTGTAAATGGAGGAAGAGTCTCTGATTACTGGTTTTGTCTTTATTTCTATTTGATAAATTATGTGTAATTACAGCGCAATTAGGTAACACCTTTAGCATTAAAGAAAAATAAGCCATGTAATAAGGTATAATTTCTGGTAACAGAAAAGTTCTCATGATTGTAAATAAAGAAACCACATGATAATTCTGAAATTCATTAGGATAGTTTGGTTTATGTGGGTATATTTTAAAGACAGATTTGCAGATGTAGAACTGTATTCAGAGTATCAATGCTGTGGGGTAATGCTTTTGTACACTGGTTTAATAAGCTTCAGCTACATATCAATTCTGACATCCCTTATGAAAAGGAAGTTGAAGTAATTCATCTTTCATGTAAGTATATTTAGTTATAGATAAAAATCTACTCATACAAAGTAGCCTTAGAAATTTCAAAGATTATTTATCCACTTACCCTCAGTAGTTAAAGCAACAACTAATTAAATCATAACTAGTTAATCACAACTAAACAATAAATTTGAAACACTCAGCCAGGTTACATTCAAGCAGGAATTTCCTACATCTCTCTTCATTCCACTCAAATATTAAAGAACCTTCATGCACTTCACATCCAAGGATGAGAGACTTGGAATTGCCTGTGGCAAAGCCTATTTGTTTAATGATATTTTAATATTAAATTTTATATTAAGTAATGGTATTCAAACTATAAGAAACACTTGTCAGTAACCAACATTCACACTCACTACTACATTCTTACATTCTGTTCTACAAAATGCCAGTGAAGAGCATAAAAGGCTGTCGAATGTAACAATGGTAACATCAACGCTATGCTACCAGATTGGAGCTAAGAGGAGAGGAGGGGAAGGACAGCTCAGTGTCTTTGTCCCAATTGCTTCCTATGTGCTCCTCTACTTCTTTCTCCTAACTATGTGTAAATGAAGACATTTGCTGCATGTCAAGGTAACACTTTGGGACAAGTGACAAGATTTCCAGGCTATATCATAGCATGCACATTCAGAGATCATTTACATTAGCAATCTTGTATCTATACATTTCCCCTTGTAGTATCACACCTCTAAAAGTTATCTGTAGCAAAAATTTGCTCTTCAAACCAATGGGATGGCTCTGCAAGTTAAGGCACTTGCCTCCAAGCTGGACTACCAGAGTCCATCCAACTCATGCAAGTTGTCCTCTGACCCTCACTTTCTTACTTTCACACACACACACACACACACACACACACACACACACACACACACACACACACGAAAACAAATAAATAAATGCAAAAACATAAGTAATGCATTTGTTTTTTTAGATCCCGTTGTTCTATGCTGATCGGCATCTCTACCAAAAATGGCATTTGAAATCTTCCTGCCACTGCCACTTGCATTCTTTCCCGTCCTAAGTCAAGGGTTGTGTCTCGAATCAGGCATCCACTTGAACCCTCATGCTGGTCTCTGAAGAGCTGTTAGTGCTGATAACAAATCACATAAACCAATCTACCTCCATCCTTTTTGGTGTCCACTTGTCTGTCCTATTTCTACCAACAATGCCTTTTAACAGATTCTAGATATTGTCATCTACAAAAACTTCTCAGCTCTAAGCATTTAGTTCATTCACCATCCTGTCAAAAATGGTGGTACATGCTTGTAATCCAAGCAGTCAGGAGTCAGAGGCAGGAGGATCACAAAGAATAAGCCTAACTTGAAAAACTAAGGGTAGTTAACATAGGATGTGCAAGGCTCTGAGTCTGGTCTCCAGCAATAAATAATAATTTAAAACAAGTAAAATATTCAGGCATCACCCTTCTTGACCTCCATCTCATTTCTGGACCACTTCTACTATATCTATTTCCTACCTGCTTAGGACTAACAATTCACCAGGCTGCCACCTTTTTTCCTACCTACTCACCCCCCTCCATTTAGCAGTACTCATAGAAAATACGATGATAAGGAAGGGTCAAGGTGCATATTTGGACAGGACATGGACAGAGGAGACACTGATTGAGGGGAGGATAAAAGGAAGATGGAAAAGTCAGAAGAATAAACACAAAAGGTGAACCTCAGATTTTTCATCTCTCATCCCATCACTGTTGAACTCTTTTGTAAAAAAGAAGGTGAAGAAACCAGCCTCATGTATGAATACACTTCTTATGGATAAACTATGCCCGGCCAAGGAAGCATTTCTGTGGAATAAAAGATGAAAGTGAGATGCTTTGAGTTGGAGAGAAATACCCATGATAAGAATTAGGACCTTTGAGTTAATAGAATACTTCCTCTCAAGGGGATTATTGAATAGAAGAAAATATATAATTGAATTATAATCTCAGAAATAAAAGACAAATTTAAAAGAAAAAAACAACTTAAGACACTTATTTTCAGTTTGAATTCCGTGTTCTTCCAGTCTAGCAAATAGATTGATGACCTAATCACCTATTCCTGCTAATAGAGTCAACAGAGTGTGGCCACTGCCCTTTAGCCCTACCTTGACCAGCCCCTCAGCCAGGGTCTCTGCAGCCCTTCCCTTGTGGCAACTGTTGCAGGAGCAGGAAAAGTCACGTGCCTGCGGTGATCCAAATCACGATCACCTGGCAACTACATCTTCCCCAGGAGCCCTCAAGGCTCTCCCAGCTCCTTTGTTCTCTTTCTTGTTTCTCATCTTTTCTCTTGTTTTAAGTGAACAGAAAAGAACACAGAAGTGATGTGAAAAAACAGGTACCACATATTCTCACTCCTTTGTGGCAAGTAGTAGGTCAGTCTTGGGAGAACACTGGATATAATACTGGCCCCTAGGGGGGAAGAAGAGCAGGAGGTGAGAAGTCAACGAGAGATACAAAAACACAAGCAGGGAGGAGGGATTGCTTTTTTTTCCTGTACCCCAGAAAGGTAACTATGCACTAAAACAATAAATGAAATATTTCAAAATGATATAGAAGATGGACTTCCCATTACATAATAAATTATTTATGCTTGAAAAATGAATACCCATATATCCTGATTTAATCAGTACACATAGAATACGTGTGCCAAATTACTATAATGTGCCCCCATGGGAAATGTACAAATATTATATATTTTAAATTAAAATTATATTTAAATAAAAGTTTTCATGATTTCAAAGAAATCTCCTAACGGCCAATGTAGCTTTTCCTCTTCAAAGGCTAAGCAGTCTAAGATTGAGAAGCTTTATGATCCATCGACCTCTGGGTTATGGGCCCAGCATGCTTCTGCTGCGCCACGTAAGAGGCTTTCTATATGGAAGTGCTCATGTCTATCTTTCTCTTCTGAATATGCTATAGATATATTCTATATGTAGATGTCTGAAAAATCTACCCTATCACACAGGTGAAGACATCTTCACGTTTCTAAACTTCAGTGGGAGGTAAGTGAGAGAAGCATCAGTTTCTACTCTATTCTGACACAGCTGTCCTGTCTCCCGAGGGCAGCAGCTGGCTTGGGGAGCAGAGCTGGAAGGCTGAAGGCCACTCACGGGCAGCAACAAGGAAGCGCTCTCCTCGCTTCCCATTGACCTGTCTCCAGTGCCTCCTTCTCTCTTAACTCCCTTAACTCCTGCCTGCTTTGTTACAGAAGAGCCCTCCTGGGTCTGCATTGCTCCACGGCTTTTCTTACTTGCATGTTCTTATAGTGCGAGAAAAGCAAAGCTTGACAGTGTGCCAGAGAAGTATATCTTCACACCGGGGGGACATGTTCTGATTCCTGGTGGACTTTACCTGTTCAAAAATAAGAACATCATCTTATAAACATGCTTATTAAATTCATCTCATTATATATTAAGTAATTAAGTTTTTTAAGTCCTAGGATTGTCGTGATAGAGGTTATCTCTCACAGAGCTTCCCACGGATGAAAAAATATCTTTAAGTGCAGAAGGAAATGTTATTCATAATTACATTCTTCACTTCATGGAGGGATTAGATAGAGTCTATTGCCCATATTTATATATAAATCTTCATTTCAGCCCACTCCATTCAGGCTCCATCCCCACTCTTTCATTTTGACTATTAAATACGGAGACTGTACAACACTCCAGACTAATTTTTTTCACCATATCAATATCTGCCCAAGTGACTTCTTTCAGCACTCCTGATTTCATCTTAGCGAATCATTGAACACAGCTAAATGTTTTATCAATAACCCATCTGATTCTTCTGAGTTCAGATCTTCAAATGTGGTTTGAGATATCTAGCTTTTAATATCTACCATCAAACCACAGCCTGTCTCTCTCTGTGTCTCTCTGTCTCTGTCTGTCTCTGTCTCTCTCTCTGTCTCTCTCTCTGTCTCTGCTCTCTGTCTCTCTCTCTGTCTCTCTCTGTCTCTCTCTCTCTCTCTCTGTCTCTCTCTGAATTTCATGTAGCCCTGGATGATCTCAAAATTCCAAGCTATCCAAGGATGCCAAATCCTCCTATCTCCTCCCAAATTATGAAATTAGAGGTGTGTGCTACCAGACCAGGTCACAAGACTACCATTTTTCTTTATTTCACTTCTTTTGAACTGACTTTTAGCAATTTGGAAAGGTGTCCTAGACGTTGAAACCAAGGCTTTATCTATGCTAGACCAGAACTCAGCCAATAATGCATATCTCATCCCTCTTCTGCTTAAGACGAATTCTAACTAAATTGGCTAGGCTGGCGATGAACTGAAACTGTGTCCCAGATAGGTCTTGAACATAACCCTCTGGAATTAAGGGACAAGCCACCAGAATCAACTGACCCTTGCCAATTTTTAACTCATAAATCTAAAAGGTCCTATTTTACAAATGCATGTACTATAAATGATGAATGATATTCTTATGTGTGTTACATTCAGAAAATATGACAGCCAAATTTCACATGAGTTGCTAAGGAAGTATGACAAAGCAGCTGTCCTAATAAGAGCAGTTATTCCAACTACAGTCCTTACCATCACTCTTATCCACTGCCTCATTTTCTTAAGTAACTCATCACCAACTCTTTTTGTTTGTTTGCTAAATGTGTCTTGACCCCTAATTCTCCTCCAAGACTATTCTTTACCCACTAACTCTTCCCAACCTTCCTTGACAAGCCTATTCTAAGTTATCACGTCTCTGACCCCTATGTTCTCTACAACAGATGCTTCTTAAATGTTCTGATTTCTGCCCTTGTTCCTCCTAGGGTTTTTCAGAGGTCTTCAAGCTGACTTCTTCCTGGAGCAAATCTGACCATACCTTCCTCCAATAGTGGTGATCTTCAAAAATGTTGCCATTAGAATGGTCGGCATGGTCTTGAGTTGCTAACATATAGAGTTCCCTCATACTGTTCTACTCTTAAGCATACCAATAAGTCACATTTCACAGCTGAGCCTTTGCACTGTTTATTTTCTGTACCTGACACAGAATTGCACCCTACTTTGCCCCACTTTTGCATAACTTTTTCTCATTAATTATTTCCTTATTCTACCTTCATAGTTTATAGTACACACTTTTCTAGAAGCATTGCCTGATACTACGTAGTCAGTAAATTACAAACGGAAAGTCATGAACCATCATGTGTTGTGAAATCAATTCTATGTCAAAAATAAGTTGTTTTATACTCATGTGATAGAATGTCATGATGTGGTATTTAATTAGAATGAAATTGAATTGAATCAAATCAAATGTAATACAATAAAATGCATTATATAAGAATGTTCTTTCAGGACACACAGCTAAGTTTTAGAAAAATTTTGGTACTATCATAAGTGTGTGTGTGTGTGTGTGTGTGTGTGTGTGTGTGTGTGTGTGTTAGGGATGAAGTGCCTTTTCTCACTATTGTCATATTCAAAAATAAACATGGAAACACAAGTTGGAAGAAATATGATTTAAACGATATGCATCATTTGTTCCTTTTCACAAGCACTGCATGGTCTTTTAGTAAAGTAAATACACTTAGATATTTTCTGAACACCTAACTCAGAAGTATTTGTCTTATAAAAACTAAGGAAATAACATGAGCTAAGGCTCAGTGTCCATCAAATGATGTGTCAAATGGCCTTCAGTTTAAGATTTTTTTCACAACTTATACAACTTCTGGAAATTCTCTTTCCTCTTCTTGGTTTGCAAATGACACTTTCTACTTCACTGGATTATGTATATTGTCACAGTACTCAGCACTGTGTCTATCAAGTACTAGGCACTTAATAAATACAGTCCCTTCTCTATTCTCTGTCTTCCCAATTCCCAGGTACAGTTTCCTACTATGCAAAGAAGCATCTTGAGTTTCTTGCCTTGGTCTCATGACAGAGGATTTTCTGGAATAGAACTTCTAATTATACTTCATACTCATTGTCTAATGTAACTATAATATGATCAAATATAATATAAGCAAATTTTATTATATCATGATTTTTCTTTCAGTTTGTTTGTCCTGAGTCATTTTTCTTAGTTCACCAATTTATACTTTAGTAAACCATCTTTTTAGACCATTCTCAATATTGTTGCACACTGAAATATTCCAAGTCAGGTTTGAAAACCTGGACTTAAAGTTGTACTGTTGAATTGGTTTATTAGCCAATATAAGATGCTGACAATCTCTAGCAAAGTCTGTCCATACAGACAGCAAAATTATGGCTCAAGACCAAATTATGGTTTCATCAAAGTGTAAATTTCCTGGAGTTAATAACATGACTCAATTGTCCAAGCACAACTCCACTATTTTCCTCCATGTCACCTCAAGATTCATGAGTCTGTCATCATCATTTCTTAGATGCAGACGCAGAGTATCTTGGATGTTCCATTGAAGACATGAGTAGAGAAACAAGGTAAACAGTGCTCAAACCACTCAAAGGAATTTATAAGACAAGAAATACTCCAAATACTAATAAAGGTTTCATTAGTAAAATGCAAATAACTACAATTAACACAAAGTTAATTAATAGTGAGATTCTCCTCTGCATATCTGCACCCACTGATTTTACATCCCTTAGTGTGGAAGACCTCTAAAAGTAATTTTTAATGTGCCCTCATTTGACTGATTCCCCTAGAAGTCATTATTCAAGTACTTGGAGTAACTCTTTAAAGTTGCTTTTTTTTTTAACCTTATGAATGAACTAGTTTTGCACCTAGATTCCCCTCCATCTCTGACTGTCTAAAAGGAAAGTATAACTGGGCACAACAATTTTGAGAGTGGAAACTTTAAGGGCATTCCCTTCAGAGTAAACTAGTCTCAATTTTCAACAACTCTTAATGTCTGTGTACTTATTTCCTAATGTGTTAAATGCTTCTAAAATCTGCCAACAATGTTTAGTATTTTCTTTATTTCAAGCAGTGTTAGCTTGCTCTTGAACATGGTCAGATATTACAAAAACTTGTTTTAAACAATAAACACAAGCATAATTTTTTCTTTAAAAATGACTGCTTTAGCCGGGCGGTGGTGGCGCACGCCTTTAATCCCAGCACTCGGGAGGCAGAGGCAGGTGGATCTCTGTGAGTTCGAGGCCAGCCTGGGCTACCAAGTGAGCTCCAGGAAAGGCTCAAAGCTACACAGAGAAACCCTGTCTCGAAAAACCAAAAAAAAAAAAAAGACTGCTTTATAATTTAAAGTATTTTTACTTTCTTATGATTTTCAGAATAGATATTACCAACATATCCATATTCTCTCCTAACAATGAAACCATGATATTTGGATGATCTATTCCTAAACAATAAATACTAGACTTGATTTTCAAGCCCTCAACTGACATCTTCCCTGTGAAATGAATCCAGAATTCAAACACATGTAAACAGGAGGTTTGGCTTGAATTGTGAAAACAAATGTTTATGGTATTATTTTCAGTTGTCCTTTAAGTCGTTGTCACTATTAATCCATGCCTGTCTCACCTTCTGTGCATACTTTATTTTACCAGAAGTCTATGGGTTATACTTGCTATTGGAGATCAGAGTGCCATGAATGAACTCGTACTTCCAGAGAGAAAGTTGACCAAATTCCCATTGAAGTTTGTTCTCCAATCCTAAATATAAAATGTTCACTGAAATTTTTCTTAATTTGTGAAATATCATATCTGATTACAAAAAATATATTACATATATTATTTTAGTTTGTTGAAATTTTATTTAAATGTTTTCTATTATAATTAGCTTACAAACTAAGCTAATAAAAAGCATATTTTAATGACTTTTGTTACAATTCCTAGTTTGGGGATATGTGGAATATTCCTTTACACTGTGTAAATATGTGTCACTGTGACTGGTTTAATAAAGTAGCTGACTGGCCAATAGGTGGGCAGGATAAGGCTGGAGAACCAGACTAAGGACACTGGGAAGATGAAGGGCAGAGTCAGAGGAGTTGCCAGCCAGACATGGAGAGGAAATAGGAGGAGCAAGATGAAAGAGAGGCAATGCTATGTGGCAGAATGTAAATTAATATAAATGGGTTAATTTAAGTTATAAGAGCAAGTTTGTAACAAGCCTGAGCTATTGGCTGAGCATTTATAATTAATATAAAGTCTCTGATTGGTTATTTGGGAGGGGCTTCTGAGACACAGAGAAATTATGCCTACAAATGGTGCCCAAACTTCTGCAACATGGATCCACATAAAACCTGAGAAACCTTTTCAAAAAGGGAGGGTCCAAACACACAAAAACAGAGTCAAATGTGGCTTCTTGGTAACTACCTTTACTCAAGTAGGCTCTGTTTGCATGACTCCTTTAAGAGGCAACTTCCTGACTTTTCCTAGGTGCAAACACAGACATGACTCTTTTAAGAGGCCTTGCTACCAAACACTTCAATAGGGTTTATGAGCAGCAGATGACACACTGCTTGGTGGCAGCATGGACCCAACAACATCCCAGAGCTGTGGCAATAAATGTGGCTCCCACTGGTACCTCCTTGATAAAGCTAAGCTCTCAGGGCATCCAGGGTGGAGGGAGGAGCCAGCCACTAATGCCATCCGCTAAGTTGAGCCATGCAGGTGATTCATATAACAGTTTAAGATTCATTTCATGCAATGCTTTTGGTAGGGTAGCCATTTTCACTATATTAACTCTATTGATCCATCAGGATAGGAGATCCTTCCATCTTCTGGTGTCTTCTTCACTTTCTTTCTTTGGTGTAGTAAAGTTTCTATCATACAAGTCTTTCAACTGTACCCCTGAGTTTATTCTCAGTATGTTATTTGTATATAAGAAAGCTAATGAATTTTTATTTTAATTTTGTATTCTTCTACTTTGCTGAAAGTGTATATCAGCCATAGATGTTTCCTGGTGGAGTTATTAGGATCTTCTATGTATAAAATCATATCCTCTGCAAATAAAGATAATTTGACTTCTTTCTTTCCTATTTCTTTCTCCTTGATCTCCTTTAGTTCTTATAGCTCTAACTAAGACTTCAAGTACTATATTGAATAGTCATGAAAAGAGTAGACATCTGTGTCTTGTTCCTGATTTTAGTGGAAATGTTTTAAATTTCTCTTCAGTTAGGTTGGTGTTGGCTGTGCTTACTTTAAATTACCTTCGTGATGTTGAAGTATGCCTCTTCTGTTCCTAGTCTCCTCAGGAATTTTATCATGAAGGGGTATTGGAGTTTGTCAAAAGTCTTCTCTGCATCTAATGAGATTATCATGCAGTTTTTGTCTTTCAGTCTATTTATGTATATTGAACAGTCATCCCTGCAAATCTTAGATGAAGCTAACTTGATGATCATGGCTAAACTTTTTGGTGTGTTCGTGTATTTAATTAGGAAATATTTTATTGAGAAATTCTGCATCTATGTTCATAAAAATATTGTTCTACAAAAAAAAGATTCATTTCATGTGATCAAAAATCAATACAGATGCTTAGTAAAGACAGATCTAAGTGGGTTACAGTGTGTTTAAAAATGTACAAAGCCTTGGGAGAGAAAAGAAAAAGGATACAGACAGTCATAAAAATATATAGTTTTAAAATAATAAAGTGAAGTCCTTGAAAAGAGAGTAAAGCAATATAAAATTTTTAAAAAGCCACCTAACGGTAGAAAATACACAAAGAAACTTTATCCTGTATTTTATTGTGTTGTCCTTAAATTTTTTGGCTATTAAGAGACTGGATTATGGTACTGCTATATTAAACTAACCTATATATTTTAAAAATGTCTTGCCTTCAAAATGGAAGTCAAAAAATATGTTACTTTGGAGGAGAGGTTATGCTTTTATTTCCACAGGAAATGAAAGGCTTCATTCCAGGTTGATATGAATCTGGTTTGATCAAGGAAGACCTCCCCCCAAAAAATCCTGAGTACAAACATAAAGTTGTAAACTTAGAAAAACTATAAATGTGTGACATATATTTTACCTGCTCAAACATTAAACAAAAAATTATCTTTGGCTAACTTGTGTGCAACACACAGTCTATACTTGTACTAATGCAGAAATGTATGTTACTTTTAAAAGTTTATGCATTTTCAGACCAAGGGGATGAGACACCAATCAAAACAAATGGCCCAAATGATCCAGTGTGGGGGTATTGTGTTCCCCAAAATATTGTGTATGCTAATAAACTTATCTGGGGTCAGAGAACAGGACAGCCACAATATTAAACATAGAGGTTAGGCAGTGGTAGCATACGCCTTTAATCCTAGCATTCCAGAGGCAGAAATTCATGTGTTCAAGGATACACCCAAGCATGGTGACCCACGCCTTTAATCCCAGAAAGCACGCCTTTAATCCCAGGGAGTGGTGGTAGAAAGCAGAAAGGTATATAAGGCGTGAGGACCAGAAACTAGAGGCATTTGCCCTGGAGAGGCCTTTGGCCTGGAGAGGCATGTGGCTGGTTAAGCATTCAGGCTTCTAGCAGCAGTTCAGCTGAGACCCATTCTGGATGAGGGCTCGGGGCATCCAGTCTGAGGAAACAAGACCAGCTGAGGATCCGGTGAGGTGAGATAGCTGTGGCTTATTCTGTCTCTCTGACCTTCCAGTGTTCACCCCAATAACTGGCTCAGGTTTGATTTTATTAATAAGACCTTCTAAGATTCATGCTACAATCCAGCATCTCAAAATGCCACTGTTGCAGTTTCCTCAGAGTTTTGCAACCACAATAGCTTCAAGACTGCTGAGATGTTCCAGCCTCACAAACTACTCCAGCCAGGACTTAATAATTATCCTGAATTTTCTCAGGGTCCCCCAAAGATGCCAATGCCCCCAAACAACTGGAAACAGTGTAGAGACAAGGCCTACATTCTCAAAAGATGGTTGTAGATGTTTGCCATCAATTAAGGGGGGTTGGTTACAAGCTGTTATTGATCATAGACAAGAAAAAAAGCTAAACAAAAGAGTTAAATTCAAAGATCTCTCTCTAAAGGAGAAAAGGGGGTATTATATTGAAATGATGAGATAAAAGAGTAGATTATTGAATCTACTTTAATACAAAAAAACTATTAAGCTGAAAATATTTTACATTGGTATGGATTTGGGTTTATTGATACAAATTAAAGTTAATTTTATTATACTGTATGTTTCTACTCTTGTTTCGGGTATTGTGTTTATGCAGCTTATTTTAAAATGTAATGTATAATTAAGAAATACAGATTAATAATCATCTATAATAATCAAACATATAGTCATGTTAGATATGTTTTCAAGGTCATAAACATATATTTACATAGAAGATGGTCTTCAAACACTTCAGAAATCTATAGAATATGGCATTTAAGATGTTTCAATAATATAAGGCTCTTCATGACAATGAGATACATCTGCTTCTAGCAGCACCAATCTACTTCAGAGAAGATGATGGGCATTAAAGAAACTCCATGTGGAGTTTACTTTCTTTATGGCAAATCTAGCCATTTGGGCAAAGAAACTGCCCTTGCCTCAATTTCTGACAGTATCCTTTCAAAACTGGACCAGCAGGATGCAAAAGAAAGTGACTGCCAAACTTTGCCAAAACAAGATAGGAGTGTCTTTCAAAATCCCCTGCTTCTCAAAAATGTCTGTCAGATATTCTAGGCCTGTAGGCCAAAGATGAATGCCCCAAAGTTATGGAAGAACTTTGAATGACAGTCCAAGCAGCCAGATGTCCCTGTTACTAGATAACATTTCACTCTTCTGATGTCTGTGAGGGAGATAAAACTAAATAATAAGACTTAAAGTTTTCCTTAGTTATGACAAAAAGGTAAATTAAGTATAAAACTTTAGACTCAGAAAGATAAGAGAAATTGAATTTTCTTTAAATTTGCCAAATACAAATGGACTGGATATTGTAACTGTAATTCTTACTTAATAACTGTTGTTGTTGTATATCATTTTACTATGTTAAAGTTAAAACCTTCCTTTTTAATTAGGCAACAAGAGAGAAATGTGGAATATTACTTTACATTGTATAAATATATGGCACTGTGATTGCTTTAATAAAGCAGCTGACTGGCCAATAGCTGGACAGAATAAGGTTGGGTAGGAGAACCTGACTAAGGACACTGGGAAGAAAGACAGAATCAGAGGGTCACCAATCAGACATGGAGAGGAAACAGGAGGCACAAGATAAACGAGAGGTAATGCCATGTGGCAGAATGTAGTTGATTATAAATGGGCTAATTTAAGTTGTAAGAGCTAGTTAGTAATAAGCTGAGCTATCGGCTGATCATCTAAAATTAATATTAAGTCTCTAATTGGATATTTGGGAGAGGCTGCTGAGACCCAGAGAAACTGCCTACAGGGATAAAAAACAGATCTTTCAAGTTTGCCTTAAAAATATGTTTTAAAACTTATATCCAAGCGACATTTTTGTTTCCTAGTCTTCTACTAAATGGCTTTGATTATCTCTTCTTAGACTCATCTACTTTGCATAACATTTGCCCCAAACCTACATTCTCACCTACTCTCTGTATGTCAGTAATTAAGAATTATTAAACTCAAAGACAAAAATATTATATGATTTGAGTGTATAGCCATAGGATGGGCATCATGCTGGATACTTTATATTTCTTATTACATCAATGCTTCTGTGTTATATTGCTGTGACAATAGAAATTAGTCTGACTACATGTGGCAGCAATTCTTAGGACCATCACAAAGGAAAAGTTTCATCCTAGATTTCCAAGAGTTACTCTCTCAACATCATCTCTATCACTGATTAAATGTTTTGTTGTTTTGCCTAGATCATGTCATATAAGTCATTTTCATTTCCAGTTTTCAGTAGCATGGAAATGTGTGTATTTTAAATTAATTATATTTCAATTAACAGTGATTTGTGGCTGCATTTCAATCACAATGAATTTAGGAAACCTAATTAACTGCAGACAAGATACAAAAACATGATTATATAAAAGGTCCATATCTAAGACCATATAAGAAATGAAATGTCATCTGTCATTTTAATTTACTGTCCCCTTATCTCTTGACTATCAAGTGGTATCGTTCTGACATTTAGAAAAAAGATGCTGTGAATAATGAATGTCAAGATTTTTTTCTAAATACAACTTTATTTTCCAAAAGCATAATAATAAAAATGTAGGTATCATGTAATTTGTTCTTTTTTTCACATCATAAGCTTTGCCTAGATACACACATCAGCTGAACCTGGTATCTGTTGCCTAGCAACCATCTGACTATTGTATGCCTTAGATGACCTGGATATATATCTGATGGTTAACCCTTATACAACTGAGTTAATTAAATACTTAGAAGTTATTAGGTTTTCTCCATAAAGCAATATTGGAGTCGAATTTAATTTCCATGTTAGATAACTGAAAGCAGTCAATTTACTTACTAAAGAAATTGAAAAATTGGAAACAAATATGGTAGTTTTAAAAATAACAATGAAGTATTAAAAATGGAATAAGGGTTTGCATTTCCTCATCTAGTAGATTTAAGAATAAAAAGTACATATTCTTGTAAATAGAACTTGTATCTTCATCACCAAATTTATATGCAGGCATATTTTGCCATATTCTCAGCAGCACAATAATCAGAAAAATAAGGACAATAGTTCACATTTGTCAATGACAGGCTTTGTCAGTGCTTAAAACAAAAATCATAAAGCTAAACAAATATTTTCCTCTGCCAAACATTCCAGCAAACGCGTTAAGCTCTAATGTAAATGTGGAACAACAAAATTAAAAACTACATCTGTTGAAAGTAGAAATACTTCCAGAAAACTTATTTACTGGATGTATTATATAAATGTTCATAAATGAAGGATACAAATTTACAGAAGGCAGAGGCAAAAACTCTTTATAAAAAGTAGTTTTTAAATACATATTTTTCTGCTTCTTGGAGCTAAATTAATCTAATACTTTGCTGCCCTGTTTTGCATTGTTTTCTTGAAGTGTCAATTTGCACTCCTCAGAGCCAAGTCTTTACGATTCTCTTAAATGCTTATCATAAATAGAGTATTTCTTTCCTTTATCCCACTGGTTAAACTACTAAGAAAATGGATATTGGTTAAAGTGGGCAGAGTAGAGTGTATGTGTTTGTGGGTATGAATATTTGCATGTGTCTTTATATGTATTTGTATGCTGACTAAGAACACATGAAGAGAAAAATAAGCAGGCCTTCCCATATTTAAATTGTTTACATTTCTTTTTTACCATTTGAGAATTTAATGTATGTATATAATGTGATTTTATCCAATCTATTTCTCCCCAAACTCCTTCTAAATTCCTCAAGCATTCCCCCAGCCCGTTTCATGTGCTTTTTTTTTTTTTTTTTTTTTTTTTTTTTTTTTTTTTTTTTTTTTTTTGGTTTTTCGAGACAGGGTTTCTCTGTGTAGCTTTGCGCCTTTCCTGGAGCTCACTTGGTAGCCCAGGCTGGCCTCGAACTCACAGAGATCCACCTGCCTCTGCCTCCCGAGTGCTGGGATTAAAGGCGTGCGCCACCACTGCCCGGCTCATGTGCTCTTTTTTAACCCATTGAACCCATTTATGTGGGTGGGTGCAGAAACATCCATAGAGTATGGCAACCTACCAGGGGTAGTATCCCTGAAGAAAACTAACTCTTCCTTTCCTAACAGCTTTCAACTGCTAGTAACCCCTTAGCTATGGGAAGGAATTTCAGAAACCTGACCCCCATTCATACTGGAATTTGGGCTAGCTTGATCGGATACAAGTCTAGTACATGGCACCCACAGTCTCTGTGAGTTCATGTGTGCAACATCCCTATCATGACTGGAAAACACTGTTTTGATTATCAACGTTTTCATTAAAAATATCTTTCTACTATAATTCAATTTATCGTAAAGATCAACTTAACAAATCTTGCATTATAAATCAGACCAAATTATAAATTGACCAATGATTTACAATATTAAAAATGATCCTACTATCCACAAATAAAAATTTAATTCTATAGAGGTAAAATATAACAAGAGAGCATGTAAGTGTTTCTGTGAATATTTGGAGTATCTAAAATAGTGAAATCAATTTCCACTACTGGGTTAATTTATATAATTATGCAAATATTCCAAGTTATTTTTTTTAAAAATCAATCAAATATTTTTAGAATTCTTTTAACAAAGTAAATTATATTGCTTAGCAGCCAATAGGGGGAAATTAAGATGACCATATGTTCTAAGGTTTTTACATTAATGAAAAAAGAAAGTATGAACTCTAAAAGCAAATCAAAAGTCTGAATATATATATATATATATTGTTATTTTTATCATTGAATAGAAGGGAATACTGTCAGCCATGGAGGAAAAGGAAAATGCAGAAATAGCAATGAAGGGGGAAAGCACTGTCGATACAATAAGATGAAAGTGAATCAGTGACTAAGGAGGAAGGGAAGTCTCTAGAATATTAGTAGAAAGACATCATCTGTATTAAAACTGAGACATAATAGTGAATGCATAAACTCACTTTATATATGGCGGTGGACAGGGCTAAGATGCTGTGATGGTTCAGCTCATTGTCTACACTAGATTTGGACTCACCTTGATACATGCCTCTGGTGTGTCTCTGAGGGCATCTCAAGAGAGGTGGGACTGAGGAGGGAAGATACACCCTGAAGGTGGGTGACACCCACCAATGTGTGGGTTGGGAACCTATAGTGAATAGGAAGGGGAGAGACGCACCAAACACCCTGCTCTCTGTTCGCTGGCTTCCCTAAATGTGAAGTGTCCCAGCTGCATGCTCATTCCCTGAGAACTCCCCCATCTTCCTTTCCACGACGGCCTGTGACCTCTCAACCATGAGCCACAATAAGTCCTTCTTCATTGAGATTTTTTTGTTGTTGTTGTTCCCTTGTTGTTGTTTTTGCTTTTGTCAAGTTTAGATTTTTATCACTGCATCAACACATAAAGTAAATGTTACCTCTGTACTTTATATTTGCCAGATCTTACTTTCAAAGATGAAGGAGAGTCAAGCAGCCTTCTGATCATCAATCCTCCAGCAATCCACGAAGTTCTAAGTACACCAGGAAAGATTCTTCTGAAGCAGCCATGCTGAATTCCAGCTCTGCCCTGGTATCTATGCCCGTTTGTAGGTAGAGTGACTGGGAAGGAGCCCAGAGCAACTAAAGCAAGAATCTTCGCACCACCTTCTGGAAAAGCCGTTTACTTGTCCTGGCCACACTCCGCTAAATGTGGCACACTGCATGCAAATCCAAAGGCAAAACAAAACAAAACAAAACAAAAAAGAATGTTTATCCGGTGGATGAGATGGAGAAATAAATTACCTTTTAAATAGACACAGGGCAAATTCTGGGTGTTTTAAAACTGTACAGTTTTACGTCTACTGGATTTTGATACCAGATAAACCCAGAAGCCAGTGCAGGCTTTGAAACATATAGCTTGGGAAAATGATGCTATTTTATGAGACTAGATTTCTCTCCTCAGTTGAGCAAAGCAATACCTTATTAAGATAGTGTGCTGGTTAGTTTTATCAACTTGACACTAACAAGAGTCTCCTAGGAAGAGGAAACCTCAGGTGAAGAATTACTTCCGTCAGATTGGCCTATGGAGCATTTTCTTGATTAATGATTGATGTGGCAAGATCCAGCCCACTGTGGGTGGTGCCGCCCCTATGCACGTGTTGGCAGGGTCCTCGGTTGTATAGGAAAATGAGCTAAACTACCAGGAAGCACCGTTCCTCTGCCCTGGTTCCTGCCTTGGCTTTCCTCTGTGGTGGACTGTAACCTGTAAGCCAAACAAACTCTTCCCTCCACAAAGGCGGTTTGGGTCATGGTGTTTATCACAGCAACAAGAAGAAAATGAAGACAAATAAAATAATATTGTGTATGCAAAACACAGAGCATATACCTGGCATAGCAGAAACACTTGAAAAAGGAGCAGGGGAGATATGTGATCAGGGATTGAAAGACATTTGCAGATGTTCTGAAACTATGAAAAGAAGAAATATAGTGGGTTTAACATCTACTCTGCCATCAACTTGATGTGTCAACTCATCTATAATCTATTTAAAAACCTTTGTAAAGACAGCTACCCTCACATACAAAATGAGCATCACATGACTCAAAAAAATTTGATACCATATCATGATTCACCTGCCTGGCAATTTCTGAGCTGTATTTGTTTCAGGTGGTTTTCTAACACTCTGGGCATCAGGCAGTAACTAAGGACAAAGACAGCCAGCACTGGCTTCCTAGTCTGAGGCAGTTTTATTCGGAGGCATCTTTTCCTTTCATATTCTACTTTCTAATTTGAGACAGCTAAATTGAACATCCTTTTCCCTCATGGAGCGCAACAAAGAGAATTCTAACAAGGTAGCCACAGCTTTAATCAGCATAAAATATCCAAACCCTGAATTGAGCAGGTTTAGTGTATAAATCCCAGAGGAAAGTTAATGAAACCAGAATGTTGAATATTGTTACATATATATTCAACGGTAATTGGCCAGGAGTAAATGTTGGCTTTACACAAGCAATCAAGCCAAAATAATTATATTGTTTAATGTTAGTAAGAATTCAAGTTAAAGGTTAATGGAACAGCTCATGCATTCAATGAACACTTATTGAACACCTCCTAAGTGCCAAAGCATAACTCCTAGGTTAGGAATTACAAGGGCATGAAGGAACAAGACAAACAGAAGTGGTTGTAGAATCTTACACAGGGATAAGGGGGTGGACACATTCTCTGGGACCATATGAGACACTAACAACGCAATCTCCTCAGTACTTGGGGGTCATGTAAAATATCTGGGGGGTGCATTCACAATGTAACTAGGAGGCAATGATAGTTCAGTATGCCCACACCAGCGGACCATGTTTTACTCATACGTTTTGTTTCAGCATTGCATCTGGTTGTTTCTGTAGTCTGTATAACATGAACACTTGAGCTGTAGACTGAGTAAAGCATATTGGCCTCCTCACTGTGATGACCCTGGTCCAGTGACTAAGGCAAACAGTGGAGTAAGGAAGCATCTCTGAATGAATATTTTCTAGCTGAATAAGTTCCCTCATTTGTGTGAACTTGACTTGGTATTGGATGCTACACCATCAGCTGACCTGCTTGATCCATTTAGTTTTGTACTGGAATATCAACCATGCCTCCAGCTTGTTACTGCAGAACATGAGACTTCTCTGTGTCTATAATCACATAAGTCAGGCCTTTTTATAACAAGCCTCTTCATGCATGCATGCACATACACATACACTATTGGAACTATTTATCTGAGGAATCCTAACTAATAGAAAGGATAAATAAATCATACAGGTGGAGAAGAAAGATGTGTCTCAAGCAAGATTATGATTAAGATATTCTAGAAAGTGGAAGAGGTCTAGTGAAGCTATAGCAAAGAATAGTAGGGCAAAA
>CABHPH010153429.1:0-18931 GCA_902168325.1 Peromyscus nudipes
CTCCTGCATCAGTCTCTTAAGTGTTGAGATTACAGGTGTGAGCTTCCATGACCAGTTTGGAGGGTTATTGGCTTATTGTCTGTCTTTTGAGAAAGATCTTTCTATAAAGCCCAGGCTGGCCTCCAATTCTCTGTCTTCATTGCTCAACCTCCCACATACTGGAAAGGCTAGAAGCTCCCAAGTGAGGGATGACCCACAAACAGGGAGCCTGCTCACCCATTACAATGGGAGACTGCCTACATGGACCACAGCTGACTTCCTGTCTGTCCTTAACTCCTCAGGGAAAAAGCCTTTTTTTTGTCCCACACTCTTGTTGTCCAAACCCATGGCTTCTAAACACTCCACACAACAGAAAGACAAACTACAAAAGAGACAGGGATTTTCACACGTCGAAGTCTGTGTCAGAAAGACACTGAAATTCAACAAGGCTAGATATGGCTATCTATGATCCTGAATGTCTTAATAAACTAAAAATCCTATCCAAGTTACTAAGACTTCTTCTACACCACCCTTTTGTTTTATTGTTTGTTACTTGTACGTGGAAATTTTTTTCTCATTAGTTTTTCTTTCTTACTTTCTGTTTTGTTTTATTATTTCTTGAGGCAGGGTCTCATGTAGACTAGGCTGGCCTCAAACTGGCTTTGTAGCTAAGGGTGGCCTTGACCTCCTGCTCCTCTGCTGGCTCCTCCTGAGTGCTGGGATTACAGGCCTGCACCAGCATGCCTGCTTTCTTTCTCTCCTTAGCTTTCTTTTTTTACCCCCTGTGGGTTTGCTCAGTCTTCGGCAAGTCAAGAGTTCACTCAAGAATGGGGCAGGGGGTGGATTCTACAACCAGCTATGATCTGGCTGGGAAGAGTGGAGTCAGGGAAGCCAACTCTTTGGAGAAGCATAAACCTCCTCTAGTGCGGAATACAGAATAGGGAGGGAGATGTCAGAAACAAGAGGGAAGCCGGGCTTGGGAAGCATAGAATGGAACCAGTACACAACATCAGCTGAATCAGGGCCTCTTTCCAGGAAGCAGAAAAAACTGAGTCCGAGTTTCCTCACCGCATAGCAATGCTTGCAGATGATACTTTCTGGCCATGTTACACGGAGTGCCTACTGCTGTGGGATAGTGTGCCCATCCAAGAAATAAGGACCACCCTTCCTTCTCACATCCCATGTCTTTATGATCAATTCAAGAGGCAGAGCGAGTCATTTCTCACTAACCCAAAGAGCAGCCTCGTCAGCATGGACAGAATTCAAATACCCGCCTTCTCTAATGATGCACACAAAACCTAAAATAAAAATACTTAGGCAGCTAAGACAGGAGGATTACTGTGAGTTGGAGGCCAGACTGTACTACAAGTTTTAAATTAGCTTGGGCTAAAGAGTGAGACCCTGCCATGAATAAATAAATAAAAAGTTAGGTGAGACAAGCCATCCTACCAAAATTATTTTCTTCATATAGTAACAAGCAAAAAAAATGTAGCTGAGTAACATATATACACATGAATTCACTTATGTAAATACTATATACACTGAAATTTTTTAAGAGTTTATTATTTTTAATTATGTGCATGCATATGTGTCTATGTGTGGGTATGTGCATGTGAGTGCAGGTACTCTCAAAGGCCAGGAGAGGGTGCCAGAGCCCCTGGAGCTGGAGTTACAAGTGATTGAATACCATGAGTGCTAGGAACTGAACTCCAGTCCCCCAGAAGAGTAGCAGCACTGTTTGCTGTTGAATCGTCTCTCCATCCCCACACACCAGAACTTTGTGTACAGTATGCTACAATAAATGTTTGACTCTGGCTCCTGAGCTTTTAATGAAATTTTTTGGCTCGCTAAGGTTCTCTTTACATTTTACAATGAATCATTCAACAATGTTCACTACTGTGGTCTCTATAGATTTGTCCCCTCCCACTCCACAGCTCAGCTGAACCTCAGTCCCCACTGTGAGATAATAAGAGAGTGGAAACTACCGGACATGGCTGTACATGCCTATAATCCCAACATTTAGAAGGGGGAGGTAGGAAAATCAGGAGTTCAAGGCCAGCCTCTGCTGCATATTGAGTTGGAAGCCATCTTGAACTACACAAGACTACGGATGGCTCAAAAGCCAAAAGAACAAGAAGGTCACTTGATCAGACTAAGGCATTTAAATGACACCTTTGAGGGTTTAGGGGATTAGATAAGGTCGTTAGCATAGAGTGCCCATGATTGAATCCTGGTTGCTGAACAAGAGGGAGGAAACCAGAAAAGATACATGTGTACTCACAGGCTTCCTGCTCCATGCTGTGAGATGCCTTGTGTCATGTAGTGCCCTGTCATGTAATGTCTTGTGGTACCACGAGACTTTGCCAGCAAGAAGGCCATTCCCAGATGCTACCCCTCACTCTTGGGCCAAGTTACCCAGCCTCAGCTATTTCACTATAGCAATGAAAAATAACATCAACCGATTTTCTGAGTCCCACTGTGTGCCAATCACAAGAACTCTGGACTGGAGCATTGCTCAGTAGTAGAACTCTAGCTTAGCATGCGAAATGGCCTAGGTCCAGTCCTCAGAAACACACACACACACACACACACACACAGAGAGAGAGAGAGAGAGAGAGAGAGAGAGAGAGAGAGAGAGAGAGAGTGAGAGAGAGAGAGTCTCATCTCGGGGTAGAAGGGCAAGACAAGGGACACAGGTCTGGCATGTCATCTCATCCCTCCCTGTCCTTTCAGATGCACCACAAAGGTCCCTGTTGGGAATGGCTCTTCTGTCTCTCCATGTTCTCTGACCCTCCTTGTCAACTGCCACCTCACCCCTCAAGGTTCTGCTGTCTGCTGACAAGCAGCTGTTAATCACAATTACTTGGTGTTTAGGAAGGACTTTGAACCTGATGACTACAAACCTTGACAGAGGTCAGTGACCCCTGGCCTACATGACAGTTGCAGCACTGAACAAAGGGACAGAGGCTTTGGTCCCTGGCATCACTGTAGCTGGGCAGGAGTGTTCCCTGCTTGGCATCTCCCAACTCCAAAGACCAGAGCTCACTAAGGGCAGTTGGTGGTATGTGTTTTAAATATCAAGCACCCATCTAGTTGTGTGTGTGTGTGTGTGTGTGTGTGTGTGTGTGTGTGTGCTCTGCCTCTAATGCCAGAAACAACCTTTTAGAAAACTTTTATGGTTTGCTTATTTGTTTTCAATGGCCCAATGCATTTCATTAGGGCTGCATTTAGGAAGACATAGTTATTGAAGAAAATGCCTACCCCCTGACCCTCCAGCCCTACCAACCAGTAACTACGCACACATCCTCAGGGAGGTGTGGGGCCTTGGAGTTCTTCGCCTTTCATAATAGGGTGTGGACGAGCACTGATTTGGTTTTTTGAGACAGGGTCTCCTGCAGCCCAGACTAGCATCAAACTTGGCCTTCTTTCCTCTCCCTCCCAAGTGCTGGGATTACGGACCTGCACCACCCCAAGCAGCAGCAACAGCAAAAAGCCTTAGTGAGTATTTTGTGTGGGGGTGACTAATTTTTGGGGCATCACCAATATAATTCACCTATTAACCCTCCTCCACCCTTTCCCCAGCTGGCTGGGATTACTCACCACGTCTAAAAGTGTCCTAAGTACTTTAAATTTAGTCAGAGGAACACAAAACTCACTTAAGAAGCAAGGATGTACTAAAAAGCTGCTGTGGCACCAGAATACGGTCCTGGGAAAAGAAGAAACCAGGAAGGTGTCAGACACAGATTCTCAGCTTTGTTGTAGAGTTTTTCTCTTCTTTTTCACACCTATTTATTTACTCACGTATTTGGGGCAGGGTGGCCATGTGTGTGCCACCTGCACACACGTGTGGAGGTCAGAGGACAACCTGCAGGAGTCAGTTCTCTCTTTCCACCACGCAGGTCCCAGGACTCCCACTGACGCTGTCGGACTTAGCAACAAGCACCTTTACCCACTGAGCCATCTCCCTAGCCCAGCATATTTGTTTTTTGAGACAGGGTCTTACTTTAGCTGAGGCTGGCCTGGACTCCTGGCAATCCTCCTGCCTCAGCCTCCTGAGTGTGTGGCTTACAGACCTGAGACACACAGGCTGCAGGATGGGAAATAACTTGGTGCTGCCTTAAATCCTTTTGGAATGAGTTGGGACAAGAAAGTAAGGTAGGAAAACACAATTGCGGGGTGAGGGTGGGGACCGGGAGGGGAGAGAGGGGAAGAGGGAGGCCGGAAGGGAGGGTCTTTCTAAACTCAATCCCAAACCCTGTTTCCCCTTCATAGTTGGAATGGTTTGAATATGAGTCCCCCATTGGCTCGTGTGTTTTCATACTTGGTACCCAGCTGTGGGCCAGCCTTCCTGTAGAAGTGGGCCATTGAGAGTGAGCTTTTAGATCTCTTAGCCTAGCCCAACTTCCTGTCCACTCTCTGCTTCCTGATGGCGGGAACAATGTGACCAGCCACTCATAAACTCCTGTCACCACGCCTTCCCCACCATGATGGGCTGTAGCCCTTCAAAACCCTTCCCCTTCTTGACAGGTCTTTCTTTGGTCACAGCAAGCAGGAAGGTAATTAATATAATTGAGTTTCAGGTGCACTGTGTCTGGACCAAGTCACTAAACCCCCTGAACCTCTGTTTGCTCTCCTATGAAGCAAGGGAAGAGCTGCTGAACCAGGGGAACCGAGCCCTTAGTCAGCCACTGCTCACCCACTGGGCGTTCCATGCAGACAGCTTCCACATCTTTCTCCCAGCCCCACCTTCCTCCTCACCCCATCTCCTATCATTAAAATATGTATCAAAAACTTCTAAACAGCCGGGCGTTGGTGGCGCACGCCTTTAATCCCAGCACTCGGGAGGCAGAGCCAGGCGGATCTCTGTGAGTTCGAGGCCAGCCTGGGCTACCGAGTGAGCTCCAGGAAAGGCACAAAGCTACACAGAGAAACCCTGTCTGGGGGGGGGGGACTTCTAAACAATCCAAAACTGGGCCTAGGGGTGAGTGAGGTAAGGCCAAGATGGCCTGGGAGCCTTGGGGACAAAGACAAAGTCCTGTGAATAGTGTTGACCCTCGGCGTGGCCTTGGCATGTGGCACTGGCTTGTGTAAGGACAGACGGCAGCATTGGATCAGCCCCTGGCTTCTGTCGTCCACTTCCAGACTCCTCCTCAGGACTCCAGTGGTAGGGCTCCCACAGGCTTAGACCTGGATGCTGCCTCTACATGCCCTTCCTAGCGGCTCTCCTAAATGAACATGTTGAGGAACTAAGACAGCTCAAAGCTGATTCTGTCTTCCTTCTTGTGAGAGTCACCTCACTCTGTCATCAAAAGTGACCACAGTGCCTTCCTTTGAGGACTGCCCTGGGGGTGATAACAAGATCTCAGCCCTGCAGACTTGTGACTCTGTAGCATTTTTATTTTCTATCTATTTTCAAATTGCTACATTCAGTCACAGTATCATGAGGAATTAAATGATATCTACTGCCACATACTGGATCGGCACTCCGCTGAGTATTTATGCTTTATCACAATTCTCCTATTTATATGTTTTACATATTATCTCATCTACTATCCTAATTATTCATTTATGCTGTGGAATATTTGTTTAATGATGCAAAGATGTGTTACATTCTTTTATATTGCATTAACTCTGTAAAGCTGTGTTATCTTCCCTGTCTAAAACAACTGATTGGTCTAATAAAGAGCTGAACCGCCAATAACTAGGCAGGAGAGAGAAATAGGCAGAACTGGCAAGCAGAGAGAATAAATGAGCGAAGGAGAGAGAGGAGAAGTGAGAAAAGGAGAAGAGGAGGCCAGGGGCCAGTCACCCAACCACACAGCCAGCCATGGAGTAAGAAAGAAAGAGAGATAAATAGAATAGAGAAAGATAAAAACCCAGAGGCAAAAGGTAGACAGGACAATTTAAGTTAAGAAAAGCTGGCTAGAAACAAACCAAGCTAAGGTCGGGCATTCATAAGTAAGAATAAGTCTCCATGTATTTATTTGGGAGCTGGGTGGCAGGCCCCTCAAAGAGCAAAGAGTAAAAATAAACCTACAGCAGCCTATAGGGAGATGGGAGGCAGGAGAATCTCTGGTCACTCTTGGGCCAGCTAGTCTGATGTATGTAATGGTGAGCAACAAGAGACTCTGCCTCAAAGAAAGCAGAAGGCGGGATCAACACTCAAGGACATCCTCTGGCCTCATCCCAAAGTGCAGGCACCTCACACATGAGCATAATTTTTTAAGTGATGAACTTATATATCCAGTGTTACAAAGGAAAGATATTTATAATTCTATATTCAGCTAGGCTTAGAGGCCCATACCTATAATCCCAGCTACTCGCAAGAGGATCACAAGTTTGAGGTCTGCCTAGACTACATAGCAAACTCAAGGTCAGCCTGGGAAACTTAGTAAGATCCTGTGTAAGACAAACAATTTTTAAAATTAAATTATATGTGTGGAGAGCAATGAAGAGAAATGAATAAGGACAAAGTATGAGGCCAGACATGATGGTGATTGCTTTGAAGACCAGCGGGAAGTGGAGAGGCAGTCAGATCTCTGAGTTCAAGACAAGCCTGGGCTACATAGTGAGACCCTGTCTAAACAAGAAAAAAAAAAAAGAACAAAGTATGACATAAATGTCTGAAAATGCCCATAACCACACAAACACATAATTAAAAATAATAAAATAAATCTATTTTAAAATACATAAATTTCTTTCCAGAGGGCTGAGGCTGGGTAGAGTGGTTTCCTAGCAAACAATTTCATCCGTGGTTCACTTCCTCTCTCAGACTTCAGCACGGTCTCCAGAGCCTCCCCCCTCCCCCCAGCTTCTCTCTACAGACTTCACCCCTGCTTTTCAATGTCTCACACTGAGACCCTTTAATACAGTTTCTCAAGTTGTGGTGACCCCCACCCATGAAATTATTTCGTTGCTATTTCATAACTGTAATTTCTACTGTTGCGAATCATAATGTAAATGTCTGATAAGCATGACATCGGATATTGGACCCCTGCAGAAGGGGTCTCGACCCACAGGTTGAGAACCACTGCCCCACACCATCATCTATCATATAGTCAAGCTCTGACTGCCCACAGGTCTCCAGAACAAGCAACCCAGTGAGTAGTCAATCTCCCTCATCAACAAGCACTAAGTGGACAAATCCCACAAAACCAAAGCATGGCTGCTGCCCTTGGAGAACCAACAGAGTAGGTCTGTCAGATGACTGACCAACCGTCCACATAAGCAGTTGGGAATCACAGAGAGCATGCACATGGAAAACCGTGATCTTACCTACCTAATTGGGATGAAGAGGGAGATATAGTAAGACCTGGGAGAAGAGGCCTGAGAGACGACCAGAGAATGTGAGCTTATGGTGAAGGTAGGAAAGAGTTGGGTGGATGGGCAGAGGGCTGGTCAGTTCCTAAACTATCTTGAGCAACTTGGTGTTGTCATTGTCGCAAGACTAGGAGCAGAGACACTAAGTTTAGTTTGGTTGGAAATATAAGACATGCAAGTGAAGCTGTCTAGGATAATAGGAGCCCAAATTCTAGTAAAATTTTCTTGTGCCATCTACTGTTCCATTTAATCCTCATGGCCCCACAAAAAACACTTATTTGTTTTTACACAGGGGCTCATGTAGCCCAGGCTGGCCTTGAACACACTACGTAGCTGAGGACGGCCTTAAACATCTTGATCCTTCTAACTCTACCTTCAAGCGGCAAGATTACAGATGTGAGCCACCATATCTAATATTTTATTACTCCCTTTGACAGCTGAGAAAACTGATCCAGGAAGAAATTAAATATTTGTCCAAGGCCATGTGGTTCTTTATATGTCTTTTATGGGTTTTTGACATATGAACATTACCCAAAAGTGTCTACTTTTACTTTTTTTAAACAAAAGTTTTAAAGTGTGTGTGTGTGTGTGTGTGTGTGTGTGTGTGTGTGTGTATGACACATGTGTACAGGTGTTCACAGAGGCAAAAGAGGGTACCTGTCAGACCCTCAGGAACTAGAGTCACAATCGGCTGTGGCATACCCAATGAGGATTCTGGGAACTGAGCTCAGATCTTCCGAAGAACAAGTGTCTTAACAACTTGAGCCATCTCTCCAGCCCCTCCCTCCCTCCTTCCCTCCCTTCTTCCTTCCTTCCTTCCTTCCTTTCTTTCTTTCTTTCTTTCTTTCTCTCTTTCATCTTTTTGGCTTTTCAAGACAGGGTTTCTGTGTGTAGCCCTGACTGTCCTAGAACTGGATCTGCAGATCAGGCTGGCCTTGAACTCAGAGATCTGCCTGCCTCTGCTTCTTGAGTGCTGAGATTAAAGGCGTGCACTGCCAAGTCTTTCTTTGCTTTTTTAAAGACAGGGTCTGGACATGTAGGTAACCTAAACTGACCTCAAACTCACAATCCTCCTGCCTCCATCTCTTGAGTGCCAGGATTCCTGGTGTACACTACCACGCCCGACATTCCAAAAGTGTTTTCTATGTGAATCGGAATTCGGGGTTGTTCGGGGCCTTCTCATACAAAATCATGCGTTGTGCCTCAAGTACATGAAATTATTCTAGTCAGAAAGTCCCTTCTCCTCCCGCTCACAATCCAGTTGTATTTCTTCAAAGTGCGGTCCCAATTTAACCTCTACTGCGAATTTTTACCACATTATTATTAATCCACCTCACTCTAAATGTCTAGGTCTCTCCCTGGACTTGACAATAAAGTACTCGTTTCCTATGTGCCCAGCAGTGCCCATGACAGCAGTGCTCACCAGCCTGTTGGATAACAAGTTCCATGAGGACACAGAGCTGGTGGCTGTTGACATCTCTCTATACACGTTCTGCGCAGTGGACCTGAGCAAGTATTTTGGACTAAGATTAACTGCTGAATACTCCAGTGTGAGTAATGGTGATGAAGTATTTACTTGAGACAGGGTCTCACAGAGCTGGGGCTCCCAACCCGCCTGCCACCATCTCCCAGGTAATGGGCTCTCATTCGTGAGCCAACACACCCAGGTAAAGGAGTAAGAGATTTTAAGACAAATCTGTGCAGATGTTTTCTGACCCTCCTACTTTTATCCAGGCTGAGTTCTTCCAAGGGAGGAGTCCCACAAAAACGTCTCTGCACTTGAAAAAGGATTAGTATAGATGGGAAGTACCTCTCTGCGAACCGTGGACTGGATGGCCATCCCAGTTCCCATCGCATAAACATGACACATCATGGCAGCGTCCTGTGAATAATGCCTTGCTAACATAACCGAGCTGAGTTTCTAGGTAGTGACGGAAGGAAAATACATCATCATGTAGCAAATGGAGACAAATTTGACAACAAGTTTCAGGCTCATTTTTCACTTTCATACAGTGCTCAAAGCAAGTAGACTTCAGACAAGTGAGAATGTGCAATAAAACACTAGAAGCCACTGTGTGACGGCATACCCCTGGGATCCCAGCACTTTCAAGGCAGGTGGCTCTTTGTGTGTTTGGGGGCAGCCTGGTTTACATAATGAGCTCCAGGCCAGTCGGACATACATAGTAAAACCCAGTCTGAAAAAACAAAAAACAAAAACAAACAAAAAAAAAACTGCGATGCATCATGGTAAAAAAGAAAAACGCCATAACATAAAAATGTTTAAAACAAAAGCTACAGGAAACCAAAAGAAATAACCAAGTTATAGCCTTTTTTCTTGGTATAGTGTATGTACCCCATGTGTGTGTGAGCATGTGCTTACATGCAGAGGCCAGAGGAGGACACTGAATGTCTTCCTCCACTGCTCTCTATCTTATTCGCTTGAGACCGGCTCTCACTATACCGGAAGCTCAATGTTCTGGTGGACTGGCTGGCTAGGAAACTCCCAGGATCTGCCTATCTCTCCCCAACCCTGGGGTTACAGACATGCATGGCCATACACTGCTATGCCCCGGGTTTTACTGGGTGCTTAAGAGTCTAACTCGGGTCTTCGGGCTCACACATCAATCACTCCCATCCACTGAGCCATCTCCTCAGCCCTCATAGACTTTTAAAAACTAGTCCCTGGCAGACGTCATACATAAAATAAATAACCAACAGAATCTCAAAAGTGCTCTCTGGATACTTTAATGGAAACACTGCCTATCTTCATACCGTTCATATCTCCGTTGTTAAGCAAATAATTCAGACCCTCTGGAAGTCAAGCACTTTCTATAATGGCAGTAAGTAGTTTGGGCTTTAGAAGACACGACTTTATAACATAAAAGTAGCCAAAAATAATACAAAAACAAATGAGCATTAATATGTCCCCATGAAACTCTTTAATTCCCAGCACTTGGGAGGCAGAGGTAGGAGGATCTCAGTGAGTTCAAAGCCAGCCTGGTCTACAAAGCAAGTTCCAGGACAGCCAGGAATGTTACACGGAGAAACTCTGTCTCAAAAAAAAAAAAAAAGAAAGAGAGAAAGAAAGAAAAAGAAAAAAGGAAAGAAAAAAGAAAAGAAAAAGGGAAAAAAAAAGAAACTCTTTATTAAGAAGGAAAAATAAAACTGCAGGTCATTTTGGACCATAGACCATAGTTTGCTACCCCTGCCTTATCTGAAGGAATTTATCCAAATGGTCATGAATGTTTATCAAAAACCGAGTGTCATTTAGAACCCAAAGAATCTGAAAATCTAAAATAAACAGACAGACCCAGAGCAGTGGGTCACACCTGCACTCCCGGCCACTTGAAACAGTCAAAGTGGAGAAGTATTTGAGCTCTGGAGTCGGAAATGCTCCAGGGCACCTGATCTAGACTTGGTCTCAAAGCGAACGGAAGGAAAGAAGGAAGGAAGGCCATAAGAGCAAGAATAAAGAGGGCATGGTGATGCAGGACTTGGTCTCAGCACGTGGGAAGCAGAGAGTTCAAGGCCAGCCTACTCTATATGGTAAATTCCAGGCCAGCCTGGTCCACAATGAAACCTTGACTCAAAAAATAAGGAGGGGGAGGGGCGATAAAAATACAAACACTGAGCTTTCGAGGGGTAGCTCAGGCCTGTAATCCCAGCACTGAGAATATAGAAGTAAATCTGACTGGGGGCAACCTGGTCTACACAGTGAATTCCAGGCCAGTCAAGTCGATTAGAATCCCTTTCCTAAAACAGTAACAAGAGCTGAGAAGACGGCTCAATGATAAAGACTAGTTCCGCACACAAGACACACGGTGGAAGAGTAAACCAATTCCCTCACGTTGTCCTTTGACCATCCCATGTGCACTGTGGCATGCTCACACCTACAGACAGACAGAAGGGAGGAGGCTCAAACAAACAAAAAAAAAGTTAGCCCTTCCCTGGAGGTCAGATCCCCTCCAATGAAAATCCTGTTCAGTTTGATCGTACCGTTCCCTCTGTGGATCTCCAGAAAGAACAAAGTCCACAATCAGCATTCCTCTTCACACTCTGTTATCCTCAATTACCTCTCAAGAATGGAATGGAATTGAAAATGCAAGTTTTCAACCACCCTCGGAAGGACACGTGCAGCCACAGGAAAGCAAGCATCTATACACAGAAAACATGCTTGGGGCATCGCCAAAGACACCCTCAGCATAAGGACCTCAGGGAGCAGGTGGTTGCTTGATAAATGACATGTTTCTGCAGAACCCAGGAAACATTGGACTGCCTGGGGCTAGGTAGAGACCCCTTCTTGGGAAATCACAGAGATGGCTCTGGCCATTTCATTTGGGCCTGGAGGCCAGCCTCTCCATTTCTGCTTTGATCCTAGGGCAGCACCTCCCAATCCTTCCTCCCCTTCCTTCTCTCTCTTGGTGGTGGCCAGCCCACAAACCCCTAAGGGTGGAGTGCTGGCCTAACCCTCCCCTCCAAGTCCCCCAGCCATTGTGTCTGAAGTGGCTAAAGAATTCTCCTTCAGGAATGAGCTCAGAGCAGTGGCTGATTCCAAAGGACCCTTCACCAGGCTTCAACAAAAGCCTCTGAGAAGGAAGCTAGGCTGGAATGTTGGTCCTTCCAATTCCTGGATCCAGGCAGGCTTTGCCATTTAGGAGCCTTCACTACAGATGTTTAAGAGACAGTTTCGGTCAGGCATGGTGACTGATACCTATAATCCTAGCCCTCTGGAAGCTGAGGCTGAAGGATGGTTATAAGCTTGAGGTCAGCCTGAATATCTAAAAAAAACAAAAACAACAACCATGGTTTCCTGTCTTCAGATTCAGTGAGATCAGCCAGCCTCCTGCTCCTGCCTGCCGCCATGCTTCTCTGGGAAGATGAGGTTGCACCCTCTGGCTGGCCAGGCAGGAATTAAAAGGGAGAAAAGTCTTGGAAAGCGGGGGCACTAGGAAAAGTAAAGAGTGGGGCGGAGGAACACCAAGGACTCCCCTTGTTTTTCTCTGACACACACGTGAGCCTGTGTTTCGAGGAAGATCTGGAAGTTACTTCCTTTGGGAAGGAAGCGGCTTACACTCTCTTCCCCTACCCACTCTGTTCATTCACAGTCCCTTGAAACTCAGATGGGAGCTAAAAGCTCAGTAACAACCCATCTTTCACCAGGAGCTCCATAGCACCTGGGAGTAGCCTAGTGCAGTTCAAGACGGATCTCTTTTCATTTCAATACTTAAAAATATTGTTTTGTATTTTGAGACAGGGACTAATGTAGCCCTGGCTGACTTGGAACTCACTATGTAGTCGAGGCTGGCCTTGAACTCTTGATTCTTCCGCTTCTACCTCCCAGGTGCAGGATTACAGGCCTGTACTACAATTCCTGACTGCTTGCTTAGTGGTCTTCCCCTCTGTCTTAGCCCGGGAAGCCCAGAGAACGTATTCCGAGGTGAGTGAAGCCAAAGGCATTCCTTTCTCCGTTTCATCTATTTCTCCCAGGCAGCTGTAGTCCATCACAGGCTGTCTGCACTCTCCTACCCCACGGGCTCTCCACTCTCGGGATTTAAAGCTGGGGCCCCGCGTGCCCCTCGGTACGCCCCTCTTACCTGGACGCCGCGGCTCTGCGGGTGAACCGAGAACTTGCAGCTCGCGCGTGGGAGGGGAGAGCGTGCGACCCCTGGCTGCTGGGCTCGTCCCGGGACGCCGATCCCGCCTGGGCGGCGCAGAGCAGTTATAAAGGCTTCTGTCGCCGGAGGGAGGGAGAGGGTGAGCCGAGGGACAGGGGGCGGGGGCGGGGCGGGGGGAGAGGACACGCCTAATCCAGTTCCGCGGCACTTCTCGCTGTTATGAAAATAAAGCCACCGTGCCAGAGAGTGAACCGAAAGCCTCCCTGACGTCAGAAGCACAGTCACTCATAAAATAGGTGGCGGGGTTGTGGGGGAAGCACCCGAGTCTGCCAGGCGTAGCTCCCCAGGACGCGCGCTCCGGTCAGTCCCGGAGCGCCAGTAAGCTAAGGGCCACACCGTGAACCCAGCTGTGGATGGGCGCTGCCGGCTGTCACCTCCTGGAAGGAGCCACACCCATCCTCCCCGAGGTGCACTCCAGGCCCCAAGGGCAAAGACCCAGCCAGCAGCTCCTTTGTTACTTTCTGCGGGAGAAGTTGGTCTTTATTTCCCCTTGGCGGCACCTGTCTCCTCCATCTCTCCTTCCTCCGGTGTGCAGGGAGGAGCCAGGCTTAAATGAAAAGAGATGTCCCCCCCCCCTCTTATGGGTCCCCCAGTCAAGGCGAAGGAGGTAAAGACCAAGGAAAAGTCCCCTGGGGACCCAAAGATGGTTCAGCAAGGCCACTTGGTGGAACTGTGGTCGCATAACCAGGTTATATAGCCCTGGGCTGAGAGATCTTTCCAACCACCTCTCCAAACAGTTGACAAAGCAGGTTGATAGCAACAAGACGCCAGATAAAATTGTGAAACCAAGGAATTTGCCTTTGGTGTCTGATTCCACCTGTCTAGGCGGGTGCCCACAGCTCTTCCATTATCGGGCCAGTCTGGCTGAAACTCACCTGCTCCGTGGTCAAAAAGTCCTGGAATGTGTTATTGGGCCAGGTTCTACCCTGTCGCCTCGGTAGGCTGAGGGAATTGGACATTTAAAGTGGTAGGGAAGGCCAAGGGCAGTGGTTCTCGATCTTCCTAATGCTGTGGCCCGTTAATACAGTCCCTCACATTGTGGCCCTAACCATAAAATTATTTTCATTGCTACTTCATAACTGTAATTTGGCTACTGTTATGAATCACAATGTAAATACCTGTGTTTTCCGATGGTCTTAGCTGACCCCTGTGAAAGAGTTGTTGGACTCCCAAAGGGATTTCAACTCACTGGTTGAGAACCACTGACCTAGGGCAACCAAAAAATCTCCCTTCTTATCTCCACACCCTTAAGTGCTTTTAAAACGTAAGGAGCTGGGCATGGTGGTACTCCCCTGTAATCCCAGCACTTGGGAAGCAGAAGCAGGAGGATCAGGAATCCAAGGCCAGTTTCTACTATACAGGACTTTGAAACTTCTGAAGTCACCCTGGGCTACAGAAGACCCAGTCTCCAAAAACAAAAACACAAGGTGCTTGCTGCAAATGGCAGCGCGTGCCTGTAATCTCAGCATTTGGGAGACTGGAACAGGAAGATGGCCACCAGCCTGTACCACATAGGGAATATGGGGCAGTGGGGGCTACTGGCAAGAGCCCGTCTCAAAAAGGCTTCAGAGATGGCTTAGCCAGGAAAGCGTGTGCTTTCTCTTCTTGACGTTGGTGACCTTCATGTGAATTTTGGGTTATCAGGTTGAGCGGCACCTGCTTTACTGGCTAAGCCATCTCTCAACCTGATAACCCAAAATTCACATGAAGGTCACCAATGTCAAGAAGAGAAACAAGATTGCAAAGCTGTCCCCTGAGCTACACACAGTGACTATGGTGAGTGAAACACACACACACACACACACACACACACACACACACACACAGTGCATTAGAAAAAAAGACAACCAGACAGAAAGACTCTTCATGAGCTTATGTTATGGTGTGCAAGGTACTGAGTTCAAGCCCGGGACCAGAATACTCTGAGTCTTTGGAGACCATGCCCCTGTTGATCTCATGCCCAGGAACCACAGCCAGTCCCTTAGCTTGGCCATTTCCCTAGAGGCCAGCAGGTCAGAGGTCTTCAAGCACACTCTTCCTCTCCTGGGGTTCACCAAGGGACAGGGGCTGGGGAAAGTACTTTGAGAATGATGGGCCTGGAAAGGGCTTCTCTCTGAACTTCTACTGTCTCGGTCTGTAAAAACTTGAACTAGATCATTGCACATCAGAACCATAACCAGTCCGCAAATTCTAGGCATGGATTCCTACATTGAAACAGCACAGTTTCCAGCAGCCGAGTTATAAGAAGTAAAAAGACATAGGGGAGCTGGGCATGGTGGCTCACACCCATTGTCCCAGCACTTGAGAAACTGAGGCAGGAGGACTGTTGTCGATTCAAGCCTACATATTTAGTGCCGTACCTGAGCTATAAAGTGAGATCTTACCTCAAGAAGAAGGAAAAGATGGAGAAAAATGAGAGGAAAAAGGAATTAACTTTATCATGTATTTAAACCAATAGATCCCAAATAGGATCATCTCAACACATTATCCATCTTCTAAAATATGAGGCCAGAGGGTGAGAGGGATGGAGAGATGGCTCAGTAGTTAAGAGCACTGGCTGCTCTTCCAGAGGACCTGAGTTCAATCCCAGCACTCACATGGTGGCTCACAACTGCAACTCTGATTTCAGGAGACCCAGTACCCTCTTCTGGTCTCTGTGGGTACCCATTACATTACACAGACACACTCGCAGACAAAACACTCGTACACAGAAAACAATTCTTTTTAATGAAGCAAGGGGCAGGTGGGATGGATGGTTCCGTGGGTAAAAGCACTGTCATGAATCCTGATGTCCCAAGTTTTATCCCTGAGTCCCACATAATAGAAGGAGAGAAACAACTTCTACAGATCGTCCTCTGACCTCCACATGTATGGCATGTACTCACACACTAAATAAGTAAGTGCACACATAAGTGTAGTTTTAAATTTTTTTAATTATAAATAAATGAAATACAAAGCTAGACGTGATAACATATGACCATAATCCCAGCACTCGAGAGGCTGATACTGGAGGATACTGAGTTCAGTGATATCCGAGCTGCATAGTGAAGCTTTGTCAAAAAAAAAAAAAAAAGAATTACTGAGTTATTTTGCATGACTTTGTCAAACCATGTCCTCAAAAGTCCATGCCAGTTTAGACCAGCCACCAATCAGGGGATCAAAAGTCGTGTGTGGCTAGTGGCTGCCACCCTGGACAGCACAGACGTAGTTGTCATTGAGGGCACTTCTAGCCCTGGCGGTTTAGGGTCTGAGTCACTATGTCTGGGGTGAGGCTCATGACATCAAACATAAGATGTCAGGTCTGAGGAAGCAAGAGCAGAGGGCACAAGATTTCTCCTTTGCCACGGCCACTTTCCCTGATGCCCATTACTCTCTAGAATCTAGAGTCCAGACGTATGGCTGAGAGATCCCTTGTATGGGAAGGCTCTCTCTCTCTCTCTCTCTCTCTCTCTCTCTCTCCCTTCTATTTCACTTTGCCATTGACTCTGGATATCCACCTGTCACGTAGGAAAATTCCTCCTAATTGAAACATTTCCCTCCTTGAGGAAAATCCGTGAGACCCAGGGAGCTAATGAGAGTTACATGGCCCCACCCCACGGTTACATAAGCAGTTAACAATCACTAGAGAGTGGAGACTCTCTGGTGGAGATGCCTGCAAGCCGGGCAAGAAGCACCAAGGATATTTTTGAGTCATCACCTGGTACTGGAGTGGACTTTTTAGTGAAGCAGCTGCCTTTGAGCCACCCATGCTCCTGTAAATCACCCTTTAACCACGCCCCTGCAAGCAACCCAGTGAGCTCATTGGTTACTAGGCTAGACTTGGGTGGAACCGTTTCTTCTACAGTCAGCGCCCTGTCTGGACTGAGCAGACCTTTGTTTATGTCTCCCCGGGAAAAGTCCTGGCACACTTCCTTGGCCTCTAAGCACTCTCTCCCATCCTCCTTTGATTTTTAAAAACGTGTCTTGTTTCATGCGCATGAGTGTTCTGCTTGTATGTGTGTATGTATGTGTACCATGTACATTCCTGGTACCCAAGGAGGTCAGAAGAGGATGTCGGATCCCCTGGAACTGGAGTTGCAGATGGTTGTGAGTGGCCATGTGGGTGTTGGGAACCAAACCTAGATCTTCTGTAAAAGCAACCAGTGCTCTGAACCACTAAGTCATTTCCTCAGCCCATGTTGTTTATAAAGTGGGCCTGTGAGTCACCCATGGTAGTTCACACATGGGAGGCTAAGGCAAGGGGATTGCTATGAGTTTGAGGCTGTCCTGGGCTAGACAGTGAATTCAAGTGTTGTGGAATAATCTCTTTGTACACTGTGAAGATGTGTCACTCTGATTGTTTTAATAAAAAGCTGAACAGCCAATAGCTAGACAGGATTTCCAAGGAGAGGACACTGGGAAGAAGAAACACAGTGTCGCCAGCCAGATGCAGAAGAAGCAGGGTGGGCAAATGGAGATGAGGTAGTGAGCTCATGAGAGAATGTAAATTAAAAATTATGGATTAACAGAAAGACAAACATGGTATGTACTCACTCGTAAGTGGATATTAAATGTAAAGCAAAGGCTAACCAGGCTACAATCCACAACCTCAGAGAAACTAGGTAACAAGCAGAAGTAGGGGGAGGGATGGAGAGGGAGAGCAATGAAAGAGGTACCTTGACAGAAGGAGCCATTACGGGGTTAGGGAGAAACCTGGTGCTAGAGAAATTCCCAGGAATCCACAAGGATGTCCCCAGCTAAGACTCCTAGCAATAGTGGAGAGGGGGCCTGAACTGGCCTTCCCCTGTAATCAGATTGGTGACTACCCTAATTGTCATCATAGAGCCTTCATCCAGTGTCTGATGGAAGCAGATGCAGAGATGTACAGCTTGGCACAGGGCTGAGCACCTGGAGGAGGGATTGAACGAGCTGAGGGGGAGGGTCAAAATCATGATGGGGAAACCCACAGAGACAATTGACCCGAGCTAGTGGGAGCTCACAGACTCTGAATGGACAGCTGGGGAACCTGCAGGTGACCGCACTATGCCCTCTGAATGTGGGTGACAGTTGTGTGGGTTGGTCTGCTTGTGGGGACTTGGATTTATCCCTTGTACCTGGAGATTTCTCCAGTCCCACGGGGTCCTGCAGCCACTCAGATCCAAGTAAACACACAGAGACTTTTATTACTTATAAACTGTATGGCCATGGCAGGCTTCTTGTTATCTAGTTCTTCTATCTTAAATTAATCCATTTCTATTATTCTATAAGTTGCCACGTGGCTTGTGGCTTACCAGTACTTTACATCTTACTTCTCATGGCGGCGGCTGGCAGCATCTCCTGACTCAGCCTTCCACTTCCCAGAATTCTCCTCTCTGCTTATCCCACTTACACTATACTTCCTGCCTGGCTACCAGCCAATCAGCATTTTAGTTATCAATCAATCAGAGCAACACATTCACAGAATACAGAAAGATATCCCCAGCAATCCCTAGTGCATACACCTAAAAATAAAAATAAATCTTTAAAAAAAAATCATGGTGTAACCAGGGCAGTGGTGGTGCACACCTTTAATTCCAGGACTCAGGAGGCAGAGGCAGGCAAATCTCTGAATTCAAGGTCAGCCTGTCTACAGAGCAAGTTCCAGGACGGCCAGAGCTATGCAAAGAAACCCTATCTCAAAAAAAAAAAAAAAAAAAAAAAAGTAAACCAGGACTGGAGAGGTGGCTCAGCGATTGAAAGCACTGGCTACTCTTCCAGAGGACCCAGGTTCAATTCCCAGCACCACATGGCAGCTCACAATTGTCTGTAACTCCAGTTCCAGGAGATCTGATGCCAATATACATAAAATAGTTAAGTAATATTTTTTAAAGTAGACTGATTAAAATCAAAGAAAGAACTCTTAAAAAAAAATTGGGGTATCTGTAACTCCAGATCCAAGGAATCTAATGCCTTCTGGCCTCTGCAGACACTGCATACCC
>CABHPH010153430.1:0-10634 GCA_902168325.1 Peromyscus nudipes
AATGGAATTTTTTGTCTGAATTTGTCAAATGTTAATGGACTGGACATTGTTAATGTATATAATGGAGTTTTTTGTCTGAATCTGTCAAATGTTAATGGGCTAGACATTGTTAATGTAATTCTTGACTGTATATATTATATATTCTTACTGGCTATAGTTTTTTATATTAGTTATAACTTTTTTATTATTTTTTATTTTTATTAGACAAATAAAGGGGAAATGTGATATTTTATTTGTGCTGAAATGTGATATTTTATTTGTGCTTTAATTAAGTTTGCCTAGAGATCAGAGGAAACAGCAAGCCATTTTGAGTAAACAAAGAAATCAGACAGTGGCACACACCCATAATCCTATCACTTAGCAGGCAGGATTTCTGTGTGTTCAAGGCCACACTAGGGAACAGAGCCAAGTATGGTGACACATGTCTTTAATCCCAGTACCAACCATAGAGGCCTGGTGGTCTGTACAGACAGACAGAAAGTGACAGAGCTGTGTAGGAAGAGGAAGTGATATGGCTGGGCTAAGACAGCCAATGAGAGAACAGAACAGAAAAAGCATATAAACGTGGGTAGACAGGAAGTAACTTGCTCTTGGAAGCTGCAAAGTTGGTGAGACCATTTAGAAATTTGTCTACGTGTATGTATGTGTGTGTTAGTGTGTGTGTGTGTGTCCTTCTGTGTGTGCACATGCATGCTTTGGCACGTGAATTAGTGTCTGAGAATGTGATCATTGTGGTGTCACCTCTCTCCTCCCACATTTCTTATGTTCCGGGTATTGAACTCAAGTCATACTTTCATGGCAAGTGCTTTTTAGTAGCTTGATTGAGTTGATGGTTCCTGGGTGGGGTCTTCCTAGTTTTAAGCATGTGTCCTCTCGCTCTGCTCTAGTAGAACCTGCTAGGCATTGATTTCAATCTTCTGCAACCAGTTAACTAAAATCTAAAGAATGGCTTTTATCAGAAAATAAGAGTGGTAGAAAACAACAAACAAAAATAAGGAAGAGGTAGGAACCAAATCCCTTCTGTATACCAGTAATATTTCCTAAGGCACCAATAACATGACTGAGTCACAGCTGGGAAAATATCCATCAGGTAGAAAGGGCCACACTATTTAGAAAATGAAAATAAAAAGAGAAGAAAGTATAGATTGTTGACATCACTGTCACTGGTTAGTTTTGAGGGATGGGTGATCAAAATACCTGAATTTGAGAATAAAAGTATATAAGAGTCGTGAGATATGCACATCAATTCTTGATTCATAGGGAATGTGTGAAGACTTAATATTCTCACTCACGGGGTTTAGAATCAGGAATTGGAACACATAACTATCATAAAGATTTTGGTTTGTCTTTTCGTTGTGTTATCCCCAAAGTGTTTGCTGAATTATTTTCTCTCTATCCTCTTCTCTGTATCTAAAGAAATGTCCCTACAGGGTTTTATTTCCTCATCATTAAAAATGATGACTCCTTGTTTCCAGGTTGGTAGGGGATTGAAGCATCATTCCAAAACAACAGGGATGAATTTTGTTGTAGGTATTTTTTGATTTGAGATAGCAATTAAACACACATTTGGAGATTTGAAGCTATAAAGAATGAGGTTTCAGTTTCATATTCATTTAAATTAATGTATTAATGAACAAATGTGGAAGAAAAATTGTTAAATTGCCACCAAGAGAATCAGACATAGTAGACAGATGTGGAGAATGCATAGAAAATAATGTTATCTGCCCAAAGTCATTGTAAACATTAAGGAAAGAGTGAAATAAATTGGAAGTTCAAACTTATAATAAAATATGCTGATACGTGCAGCTATCTATTTTTTTTTAAATTGGACCACTTTCCTGTGAACTTATAACGTATTGAAATCTAATTGGAAATATTATTCATACACATATCTAAATCAAATACATTATTAACCAAGTGTTTTTCAGCACATATTTTCCTCAGAACATTCCATGAAAATACATAAGTTAGATGGTATTTAGATGGGAGGAGGTAGTTGTGTTTTCACTAAACCATTTTGAATAAATGAATAAGAACTGAAATCTAAAACATATCATATGTTTAACTTCTGTGCTATATGTAAAATGTAGAGATAGTTGATTGTGTACAGATAAGAGTATTTCCTTAAAGTCAGCACTTGTCAACCATATAATCCATTAATCGTTATTATTTTTGCTTATTGTGCCTAACTTTATTCATTTTCTTTCAACCTGTTTTCTATGAGAAATTAGTTTGGTTATAAGATTTTTTAAGAATAGACATATTATACTGCTTTACCTATATAAACATGAACATAGATTGCTAATCCAAATTAGTATTTTCCAATTTTATAATCAATTTTACCCCTCCTTAATTTAATTTCCTGGAAAGTACACACTGTTAGAGCGCAACAGTGATTTACATTTTTTAAAATAGAGAACAATTACATATTGGCTTAAAATATTATTTTTAAGTTTAAAAACATCTTATATACCTTAAGTTATGTATCCTGTCTTATATTTTTGGACTTGTAACTTTCCTTGAGTGCAGTATGAATAGAAAATCTAAATCCCCAATACTAATGTCATGATCATCAAAACAGGTACTGTTGATAACCGTAGACAAATTTGGTTGTGGGAATATAATTAAAAAAACCAAAATCTCCTTCTAAACCTAAAAATTTCTCTGCAAAGGCAGGAGAGAAAGATAAGTGCCTGATTTGCAAAGAAGAATCATCTCAGGCAGTGAGATTCATCATAAGCAAGTCATTAAAAATACAGATTACATGTGTTTTCCTAATGTATCAAAAACTCAGTTTTGATACATTAGGAAAATGAAACCCATCATATGTAGCTATTTTTTCTTGTCTGTGAAATTTACATCTGTAATTCAGCCCACATAATCAGAACAAAATGACCAGTACCCTCATGGACTGAATGGTTGGTTAATTCCTTGAACTGTACAATATAACAATTTATGTAGCAATTACATTGTATTGCAATTTATAAGTCATCTACAAATTGTGGCAGAATTTTTTTTTTTAGAATAAAGTCCATCATGGGAGCCTATATGGCAGCTGGGGCTTGATACAGCTTGCTCACATTGTATCTATAATCCCCATACAGGGAGATGTGAGAATCAGATCTCTACTGGTGAATTCTTAGGCCTTTTTATTCAGTCCAAGTCTCTAACCCAGGGGAAACTTCTATCCACGGTAATCTTCCCTCCCAAGTTAAAATTCCCTGGAGCTTCACTCACAGATACACATAGAGATGTGCCTCCGTGGCAAGTATAAACCCAGTTAAATTTACAGAGAAGGTGGACCATCGCAAACAGAAAAAAAAATACAAGTAGAAACAAAATAAATTTCAAATCTTCATGGATATTAAGTCATAAAAATAAATTAAGTTAGGCAGTTGCCACATATGCCTTTAATCCCAGCATTTGGGAGGCAGAGGCAGTTTGAGCTCTGTGAGTTTGAAGGGAGCCTGATCTACAGAGTGAGTTCCCAAAAGAGCAAGCGCTACATAGTAAAAACCATGTTTTGAGAAAAAACAAAACAAAACAAAACAACCAACCAAACAACCAACCAACCAAACAAACAAACAAACAAAAAACCTGTCTTAACAAATTAATTTGAAACTCACCTGGTAATTGCAACAATCATCCATGTTAGTCATGTGATGCAAAGGAAAATAAGCATATCATACAGTTAAGACTAGGTATTGCAACTCAGAATGTCATTAGTCAGGTTCCACTGCAACATTTCTAAAGACACTGGAAGACTGGATAGCTTTGTATTGTACAAGGAATGTAGGACCTCCTGCACAGCAGGTGAAGTCATCTAATACCAAGCAAAAACCTCAGCCTCAGACTGCTACTTTCTAAATGACTATGGCCTTAAGAGATACTTTGGCATTACTGAGCTACAATGACAAATAATGAGACTATACATCTTCAAAGTGATTTTTACACATATCAAAAGTGTTTGTAATTACAACTTTTTTTGTGTCGATGCTACTAGAAACCGAAAGCAGTACTTCCCGGGCATTTTATCATATTTTCAGTGGAGAGAATTGAACCATATATTTAAATATTAAAATTCATATTTACATTCTGAACATGAAGTAGTGTTTTTCTCTGTACTGTATTACCTTACTGTGTCCTGGTGTAGCATTCTAAATATGCAACAAATTTAATATAAGATGCACGTAGAAGTATTATTAATATTATGAAGTAATAACATATACAGATCTCATTGTCTTGTAGGACAAACTTTGATTTATATCATGACAATGATGGATGCTTAAACCTGATTTTAATTTAATGATATAGATACACTTGTGGTCTTATTAATCCTCCAAATAATATTGGTACTTTAAAATTAATTTATTTGTGTGCGTGAGTGCATGTGTTTATGTGTGTGTGTGTATGTGTGTGTATGAGAGAGAGAGAGAGAGAGAGAGAGAGAGAGAGAGAGAGAGAGAGAGAGAGAGAGAGAGAGATTGTTTATCCCCTGTAAGTGCGGGTGCCTATGGAGGCCATATAAGGGTATAGGATCTCATGGCACTGTAGTTACAGATGGTTATGAGAAAACTAATGTGAGATATGGGAACTAGTGTCAGGACCCTGGAGGAGCAGACAGTGGATTCAACTACTGAGCCATTTCTCCTGTCTAACTCATACACCTTTAAACTTTTCCTTTTAAACTGATAAACTAGTCAAATATTTAGTGGTGGTTAATAATCTTTCCACATCCAAACCTGAATAACTTAACTCTACCTTCTGAAAATCTAAACTTTTAATTAATACATTTTTAAGGTGTAATAATGTGATGTGGGTATACTTTAATGAGTAGAAAGACTGCCTAGCATGCCAGAGGCCATTTGTTTAATTTCCAGTGTCACTAACAATCAGGGGTTGGAGGCACACAGGTCAGTAATTGTAGCCAATACAGAATAGGAAGCTGTATGAACAGGTCATTCCAACTTATCTTTGGCTTCCACCAACTGGAAGTCCATATATACTGTAGCACCTCTCACCTCAAAAAAAAAAAGAAGTACAAACACACCAGTCAAATCAGCTGGAATAAATCCATCTCATTTAAAAAAAAAAAAAAGAAAGGTTCTAACAATGATCAATAAATTTATCTTGATTCTTAATATTTGAATATTATGGTATTAAGGAATTATGAAATCAGTTGGGGAACATTCACTTTCCTAAATAGTGTTCTCCAGCTAGGAATTCAATAGTGCTAAAGACTATCATCTAATACAAAGTCTAATCTTTGGGGCACATAAAGAGACTCATATTGAACTCATAGTAGCTAAATTGTATGAAATTAGTAACTTTTTTCTGGAAGACAGACCTGCTCTATAGTATTTTTGTCCTTCCAGGTATTATAACTTAATAGTTATAGTATTATGTTATCAAGAACAATTGATCTTGGTTTGTCGTATGAATGTAAAGAGGTTCTCTAGAGGCCATATTGAATTTTCCTTAGAAGATGTTGCTCTTAGAGGTGGATTGTTGCAAGTGTCGTCTGGGAGATAAAATTTAAATCTCATTTACTACATTACTTTTGATTTGCATAGTTCTAATAAATACTTCAATACTCATTTTTATTGTTCTTAGATAAATATGACATGGTCTTCAATTATAATCACTTGAATACAATGAATAAAAGAAGGATTATCTTTACTAGTAATTTTGATAATAACAAAGTAGAAGTCATTTGTAATCAGATACTTGATCCTCACCTAGGAAATGAAAATATTTTAATTGGAATTTAGACAAAAATACTCTAATTATAGAAAACTATGAATATGTTATAAGATATAATCTGAAAAAAGATAAGTTCATAGCTAAGAGATTAGTTTTGAGGTACACACTATCTACAATAAAATTATAGATTTGTATTTTTTTGTTTGTTTTTTGAGACAGGGTTTCTCTGTACAGCTTTGCACCTTTCCTAGAACTCACTCTGTAGCCTCAAACTCACAAAAATTTGCCTGGCTCAGCCTCCCAAGTGCTGGGATTAAAGGCGTGTGTCATCACTGCCTGGTCTAGATTTGTAAATAAAAGTGAATGCCAATTACTCTTGCTTATTTTATTGACTATTGAAATAATAGATATAACAATAATTAATAAAAATATGCCATGAATTTGAAAGAGAGAAAAAAGGCTTATACTACAAGTTTAGAAGTGTGGACAAGGAAGCAGGAAATGTAATTATACTATATAATCATAAAAATAAAACTAAATATTTTTAAAAGCTGTCATTCATTTGCCTATAACAAATTGTCTTCTTACATTTTGATTTTTTCAGGCACTTATTAATTAGCTAATGATACAATTACATAGTAACCAGTGAAAAAATTTTGATGTCAAACAATATATATAAAAGTAATAAATTTACATATGTAGTTGACATTCATGAAGGATGGAAAAATCTTACATTGACACACTAGAATTTCAATGTCTTTATTATAAAGTCTTTTTAAAGCTTCCAATTCCCTATTGTTTTAAATTTAAATTATTAAACAGTTTTATAATTGAAAAGAACCAAACTTATGATAACAATTCTACTTTCAGCACTTTCTTGATGATATTGTCAAATTTTATTCACCTTTACATGCAATTAAACAATTGTTAACATCTATTACTAAGGAGGAAAAAATCAGAAAAAAAATATCATATTTCAAAATCCAAAAGAATATTCTTACAATAATTAAAATGGAGATGGGAAGATCATTACAGGACCCAGGTTCTATTTCCAACACCTACAGGATAGTTCAGGAATATGTACAACTTCTGTTCTGGGGGATCCAATACATGCTTCTAAATTTAGTCATCACCAGCCACACACATGTTGCACAGACATACATGTAGGCAATGCCCATAAATAAGAAACATAAAAATTTGAAAAGCAACATTTAAACACATTCTACATATTAGCTCAAATTTTGGAAGCACTCCTAAATGTGCAACATTTTTGTAGTTAGTCAACTGATTCTTAAATTTTAAATACAAAATTTCCTCCAATATTTACTCAGGTATACAATTTATTGAATTATTTTATGTTTTCATACCATAATTATAAGTCATTATACTTAATTTTCTCAAACAGTTAAAGTCCACAAATGTTACTAATATTTTACATAGAAGCTTATAAAGGATATGATCTGAAATAAATACAGCAGTTCAAATTCTCAAACATCACAAAATCTAATAAAATGAGTCTGTGTGCCATATGTGTAGCTGATGCCTGAAGAGGTTACAAGTAACATCATATCCTCTAGATCTGAAATCACAAGTGACTGTGAGCTGCAACCTGAAACCATATCCTCTTCAAAGTCAGCAGATAAGCCACAGAGGTGCCTATCTAGCCCTACGTTATTAGGTATTAAAGTGAACGCCAGAAAAACAAAACAAACAAAACAAAAATTAAATGGCAAATGAAATAATGGATGTAGAGAAAAAGTTTAAGGTCAGAACAACCAGTTGAAATAAGAAGAAATTAACTAACAGGCAAAATAACAAGCAGAATATCACCCTTGGTGGTGGGGGATCTCCATTAAATGTGGTGTATGTGCTGTAATCCAAACATTAAATATGATGTTATCATACTTACCTATTTATGACATGGCTAAGAAAAAAAAAACACCACAAGCAACAGCTCATGCTGGAAAGGATGTGGAGCAAGAGGAACTGCTATGCAATAATCCTGTACAGGGTGAATATGTATTACTGTCACTGGTTAATAAAGAACTCACTGGCCATTAGCCAGGCAAAAAGTATTGGCACGACAGTCAAACTGAGAATGATGACAGAAAGAAGGGTGGAGTCATAAGGGTATCCAAGAGACACAGAGGAAGCAGGACATCTTGGACAACAAATACATTCACAAGTCATGTGGCAATACATAGATTAATAGAAATGGACTGATTTAAATTGTAAGAGGTAGGTAGTAATAAGCCTGGGCTATTGGCTGAGCATTTATCATTAATATTAAGCCTCCAAGTGGTTACTTGGGAGTGGCTTGTTGGACAGAAATTTCTGCCAGCAGGGAACACTCCTCCATTGTTGGTGGGAGTTCAAGCTTGTACAGCCTCTGTGAAAGTCAGTGTTGTGGTTCCTCAGAAAACCGGTCATCAACCTACCACAAGACCCAGCTATACCAATCTTGGGCAAATACCCAAATGTTCAATCATACCACAAGGACACTTGCTCATCTATGCTCATAGCAGCTTTATTTGTAATAACCAAAACTTGGAAACAACCTAGATGCCTGTCTATGGAGGAATGGATAAAGAAAATGTGGTACATTTATACAATGGAGTATTACTCAGTTATTAATAACAAGGACACCAGGAAATTTGAAGGCAAATGGATGGAGCTAGAAAAAAACATCCCGAGTGAGGTAATTCAGACAGATAAAGACAAACGTGTTTGATGCCTAGTCCAATTGTCATCAGAGAGGCATCATCCAGCAACTGATAGAGAGAGATACAGAGACCCACAGCCAAATGTTAGTCTGAGTTCAGGAATCCTGTGGAAGAGGAGGATAAAGGAGTTTTGGAGCCAAAGAGGTCAATGACACCATAGGAAGGTTCACACAATCAATGAACCTGGGCTCATAAGGGGTCACACAGATTGAACTGACAACCAGGGAGCCTACATGGGACTGACCTAGGCACTTGGTACGTATGTTACAGTTGTGTAGCTTGGTCCTCTTATGGGACTCCTAACAACAGGAACAAGGTTTGTTTCTGACTCTTTAACTGGCTTTTGGGACTCTACTTCTCATACTGGGTGGCATTGCCCAGCCTTAATACAGGAGAGGTGCTTAGTCTTCCTGCAACTTGATATGCCATGTTTTATTGATACTTATAGGAGGCCTGCACTTTCCTGGAGACAGAAGAGGAGGGAATTAGGGGGATGGACAATGACAGAGAGGAAGAAGGAGGGGAAGATGGGAGAGGATGCTGCAACCAGGATGTAAAAATAAATCAATGGATGAAAAAAATAAATAAATTCAAAAGTTTGTAATAAAGAAAGCAACTTTTCTAATTATAATTTCACCAAGAAATTTCTATATATCAATTATATATTCACTTTTATGATGGAATGGGAAAGATTTCTGAGATGAGTGTGAAATGACAAATTAATTAAAGTTACATTTGCTATCTAAAATGTTTAATACGTAATTGGCATGAGCATGTACAGTGTTGGCTTTACTTTAGTAAATAAAAATTGTTTTAAAATTTCTCCAGAACCTCAGTCATGTTAAAACAGTGGGAAAATCTGGAACTGAAGAATATATTGTATGGAAATGTTTGATACCTCAGATACATGCTACCTATCTTAACTCTTAGCTATGCAGAAAATTAGAAAATGTTTCATCATGTTTGCAAAATTATTGCTCGAAAAAATCTCAGTTATGTAAGAATATTGTCCAATTTATTGATGTACTGTGCCAGACTATTTCAGTGGCATCATATTTTCTTTCTTGCTTGCTATTTTTTTGGACAGTATTTGTGTTACAAATTAATGATTGTTTTGCCTCAACTATGAAGTCTAGAATTACAGGATTAATATATAACATCTGGATTTTTGGGTATTCTTTACTAACTTGTATATGTAAAAAAGATTTTTTTTGGTTAATGAGACAATGTTTCTCCATGTAATAACCCTGGCTGTCTGGCAACTTGCTTTGTAGATCAGGTGGGCCTCGAACTCACAGAGATCAGCCTGCTTCTGCCTCCCGAGTGCTGGGATTAAAGGTGTTCACCATCATGCCTGGCTATGAAGAAAAATTTTATATCATATATCTTTAAAATCTCAGCAATACATATGTGGCCTTTACAGAAATATAGTCTGATAAGATATATAAATTAATTAGATTGCCAAAGCATAAAATCAATTACATCACAGAATATTTTATTACTTCACATCATATTCACAATGTATTATTTACTTTTCTTGCTGATTTGACAAAATTATCTAATCAATAAATGATCTAATGAACTTAATTGGATTGAATTAATATATAGTTCTCAAAAGAAATAAAAATTCCCAATGAATTTGAAAAAGTTAAGAATTATCAATGCAATAAAGATTTATTCACTGTTAATCTAATAACTAAATATAAATCAAATCAAATGTAAAATCTACTTATGCAAAATAAAGTTGTCCAGGAATTCAGTAGTAGTAAGATTAACAAGCAGGGGCCATAATGACAAATTAGGGAAATGAGTGATTATAAAACACACACACACACACACACATACACACACACACACACACACACACACACACAGTGTCTATATGCAACAGTATAGTTAAATAGAAACAAAAAATGAAAATTATGGTGGCCAAATATTTTATCCCTCTCTTCTCTATCTGCTCTATGTCCCTGTTACTGTATCTCTCTCTTCCTCACCCCCCTCCCCTGTTTCAATTGCTAAGATACCTTTTCTTTTTTTTTGCTTTTAAACTTGGACCCCAAGTTTGAAATGCTTTCCATTGAATATACTGGAATACCAGAAACCATAATATGTTATATGTTTTGTGTGCATCCTTCTATTAAGGCTAACTTGATGTATTTGTTATAAAGAAAACACTACAACAAAGTGAGATTCATAACATATTTT
>CABHPH010153431.1:0-34958 GCA_902168325.1 Peromyscus nudipes
AAAAAACAAATTCTGTTTGGAAAATGGCACAATGAAACCTTATTCTTTGTAAGCTACTACAAAAACTAAATGCATGCTTTCAATGGCATATCTTTAAAAAAAAGAAGAAAGCTAAAATATAAAGAAACCTGTCTTAGTGCTTCTACTGCTGTGAAGAGACACCATGACCATGGCAACTCTTCTAAAGAAAAAGATTTAATTGGGGTCATTTACATTTCAGAGGTTTAATCCATTAACATCATGGTGTGACATGGTGGTGTGCAGGCAGACATGATGCTGGAGAAGGAGGAAAGTGTCCTACATCTTGACTTGCAGGCAACAAGAAGTGGTCTGAGACACTGGGCATGGCTTGAGCATATATGAGACCTCAAAGCCTGCCTCCACAGTGACTTATTTTCTCCAACAAGGCCACACCCACTTCAACAAAGCCACACCTCCTAATAGTGCCACTTTTTTTGTGGGGCCATTTTCTTTCAAACCACCACACAGTCTATACAGAACATAATGCTGGTTACATATTTGATATTCATATGTAGAGAAAGAAAATAGATCCATATCTTTTACCCTGTACAAAAATAAATTAAGAATGGATCAAATACCATGAAACCTGACATTCTGAAATTGCATGAGGAAAGCAGACAGAATGCCTCAAAATACACAGATAGACAAAAATTTTTAAGAGGGTCTCAAAGTGCTCAGAAAATAATTTCAAGAATTGGCAAAGTGGATAACATGAAATTAAAAGGGTTTCCATAGAAAAGGAATGAAGAAATAGAATAAAGAGCTACCATAAAGAATTATATAAAATCTTGTTTCTACAACTGATGTGATACTAGTGTCTATAATATATAAAGAAATCAAATTTCTAAACACCCTGAAATAATCCAAATCAACAGTTAACTATACTAGATATAAATGAAGGATATGCATAAATATTTCATTCTCCTCCTGCCTTAGTGTAGTCGAAAGTTTTCCTGTATCCCACAGCTGTTGGGTCCCAAATAAACACACAGAGGCTTACATTAATTACAAACTGTGGTTTATGGCTCAGGCTTCTTGCTAGCCAACTTTTGCATCTTAAATTAACTCATTTCTATTAATCTATATTATGCCACATGGGCATTACAGGTCTGCCTGCATCTTGCTCCTTGGGCGGCTGGATAGTGTCTGCCCCAACTCTGCCCTTCTCTCTGTTATCTTTCTTTGGATTTCACACCTGGCCATAACCTGTCTTGCCATAGGCCAGAGCAGCTTCTTTATTAATCAATGGTAACAACACGTATTCACAGCATATCATCCAACAGCACCTCAGCCTCACAAATCTTGGGATTATAAGTATGTACCACTGTGCCCAACCATTCTATAGTCTTTTTTAAATATTTGTTTTATACTGAGATTTTAAAAAAACTCTCCTTATAATAGAATTGTTTGTATTACCTTGGTAATATTACTTATTCAAGATGAGGAATCAGTAACAGAAAAAGACTAAAGGGGTTTGGGAGCTGACTAATAGACTATGGCACAGCCAGGAATTAGATTGCTGTCAGGTGACACATTGTATATATATTTACATATATAAAGTTTACGTGTGTCAGGATACTAATCTTGGGGTTGTCAGCATTGGGGAAGGAATTCTCATGTCTGCTGATCTCTAGCTAATTGTAATTATATGCCAAAACTTTGAAGATCTGGTTTTAACTGCTTGATAATGAGACCAACTATTTAATGTCAACATGACACAGATAATACTGGTGGATAATTCCTTAGTTTCTCACTCCACATTCTGAATCCAATTGGGTCTCTCATCTTTATGGACTTCATGGCACTTTTTTCATTAATATGACCTGTTTAGCTAATTTTGCATATTAACCATATAATCTTGCTTGAGATGGAGAACTAGGTGCTCCACAATCCAAGGCACACATATCATTATCTTGTCTTGATATGCTATGTGTGAGACAAAATTACCTCATCATCTTTTAGATATCCTTTCACAATACCACAGATATTTGCAATCAATTTAACAGAAAACGTTTTATTGCCAAACTTTAATTTTATTAACACTCTGACTCAAAATCAATTGTTTTACCTTTCAAAGTGTTGGATCAGTGTGTAGAGATACAGAGTATGCATGTGTATCTTTCTATCTTTCTATCTTATGCTATTAATTATTTTGAAAGACAAATGCTTGAAGGAAAAGAAACAGACAACAGTTCTCAGTGAACACACACTGTATGTGTGTTTTTGCTGACTCTTTTAGAAATTCCATATCTTTTCTACAGGAAAAATATTGGAGAGTATATCAAAACCTACAAATGAAATTTGAAAAATTCCACTTTTATATGTTTATTATTAAAACTAGTGACAAGTCCTACTAGTAGAATCTAAATATATGCTTAGGATAAAATGTTTATTGCTACTAGTTCTTCCTTAGGCAGAGTTTGCATAGATCTTGATTGCATTAAGACTATGAGATCTTCATCTATGAAGCCAATTTGTTAGACAAGTCATCAATACAGTTTACTACTGTCATCCAAAAGACAAGCTATCTTCAAACAACAGATATTTACTTATATGTCAACACATCCTTATTATTAACCTTCCTTGTTAACTTCAACCTAAGCGGATTCTTATTGAAGTCTTCAATCTCTCTCTGCCCCTACCTGGCCACACACAGTGCTGGGGAATTGAAACCATGGGTCTTATATGTGCTTGGTAATTGCTCTAATATTGAACTCCATCCCTAACCCTCTCTGTCCTTGATTTTGCTCACATCTCAAGTCTTATTAGATGAGGAATTTTATTTTTAATGTGTTGTTGCTTTTGTTTATTTTTATATTAATGATTTTAATATATTATCCAATTTATAATGTTACTGAAGAGATATATGTGTAGACGAAATTCTAAACGATCTTATTAAATAAGAAACACGGAGCCAAATACAGAGTTAAAAGCCCAAGAGATCAGAGCATTAGCAAATAGCCTTTAGCTTACCACTTGCTGCCATCCTTCCCCTGAGAGAGAGATCTTCTCCTGTGTGATCTGTCTTTTTATTGCCTTTTTGTTCTGCCTTCTCATTGGCTCTAAACCCAACCACATGATTGCCTCGTCACTACCTGTCTATACAGACCTCCATGTCTCTATGGTTGGTACTGGGAATAAAGGTTCCAGTCACTGCTTGGCTATGTCCTTGACAACACAGAGATTCTGCCTGCCATGTGATCGGATTAAGGGCGTGGGCTACCACCACCATACTTCTGCTAAGTGGCTTGCTTTTAGCTCTGATCCCCAGGCAACTTTATTTATTAACATACAAATAAAATCACATTTCAGCACAAATAAAATATCACCATATATATCTTTCAATTTAACACCATTTTTACAAATATATATGTATGTATATATGCTGTATTGAGACATATTCACCATGTATTGCCTGCCCTTATCTCTTTCTACTCTTGCTGATCCCTCCTTCTTCCCAACTACTTGCCTTCCTACTTTTTGTGTTTTTGTTTTTGTTCTTTGTGGCCCCACTGATTTTTATGAGGGTTACTTGCATTGACAGGGGTAAAAGGTTATTGAATAGGGCATGGGCAACTTGCTAGTGTCTACAACACTTAAGAAAATAATGTCCTCTCCTGTGCCAATAATAGCTCCTTTGAGAGTGGTAAGGCCTCATGTAGGCTTCCATGATCCAAAATGGAATGCTGGAAGGTCTGATTATGTCCTAGTCTTGTGCATGTATTCACAGATCATGTGTGTTCATGACTGCAATGGCATGGCATATCCACATGACAGTGTTTCACAGCACTCCGCCACATCTTCTGATTCTTATATTTTTTCTTCCCTTCTCACTGCAATGATCTCTGAGCCTCAGAGGGTTTTCTATAGATGTTCCACTTATAGGGCTGAGCATTCAACTGCTTCATAGTCTAAGCACTTTGATTAGGTCAGAGGCTCTGCATTAACTTCTGCCTCCTGAAAAAAAATAATTTCTCTGCCCAAGGATGAAAGCAGCCCTGGACTACAGTTAGAAATACGAAATCTAGGTCATTTGGTCATACATCTATTCCCATCTGGAGCCCGTGACTTCCCCAGCCATAGGCTTTTGACTAGGTTTACAGTATTTACATGTGTTCCTTTCCCATGGAGCAGGTCTCAAGTTCAATGTGAAAGTGATTGGTTAATCCCCAAGCAATCATATTAGTACTGCTTCGTATCTTGCCTGGCAGGTCAATATTGTCACACATAGGATCTATAGCTGAATAAGATTGATGTTGATATCTCACCCTGTACCCCTCCACACACACACTGGCAGCCTGATAGCATGTTTCACAACTGTGAACAATATCCATCACTGGGAGAGCATCCAGCTCAGCTCCAGCTCGATTTCCCTATTCCCTGTATCCACAGTGTTATGAAAATTTCAGTAATATGGTCTTACTAGCTAGTTCCTATAGATAACCAAAAACAATGGTAGTAGCCTATACTGGTTTTGAAGTTTCTGAGGCATCCTTATCAAACAACTCATAGGGAGTTATCTCATACCCGAATTGTAGCAGGAATCTTAGAAGGTCTTATTAATAAAATCAAACCTGAGGCCAGTTATTGGGGTGAATGCTGGAAGATCAGAGAAGCAGAACAAGTCACAACTACCTCACCTTGCCAATTCCTCAGCTGATCCTGTTTCCTCAGACTGGATGCCCCTGAGTCCTCATCCAGAATGAATCTCAGCTGAACTGCTGCTCGAAAGCCTGAAAGCTTAACCAGCCCATTGCTTCTACTTCCTGGTCTTCACGCCTTATATACCTTTCTGCTATCTGCTATCACTCCCTGTGATTAAAGGCTCACTTCTTGGGATTAAAGGCATGTGTCACCATGCCTGGCTGTTTCCAATGTGGCCTTGAACTCACAGAGATCCAGAGGGATTTCTACCTCTGGAATGCTAGGATTAAAGGTGTGAGTGCCACCATTTTCTAGCCTCTGTATCTAGTGACTGTTCTGTTCTTTGACCCCAGATAAGTTTATTAGGGTGCACAATATTTTGGGGAACACAATACCACCACACTGAATCATAATTTGTATTTAAAAATTGGTGGCTCCTGGGAGCAGCATTATGTTCCTTCATGACAACTTTTAAATGCCTTTATTACAGCTTTTAAAAATGACATATATCTAGTAGCCTATAAAGTAGTAGGTTTCTATATGACTTTTCAGACATTCTTCGTTTTTATTAACCTTCTCCCCATCCCTACCTTTTGTTCAAACCCTTGCTCTGTGTCCTTTAACCATCTCTATGCCTAGTATTCTCCCCTCTAATTTCATATCACATGTGTCTTATTATCCCACCCATTAATGCCATCCCTTCTTGTGGCTCCCTTCTTGCTTCCTTGTGTCTTCAGACACCCATTTGAACTCAAGCACAGAAATCTAGAAATTCAAAGATAGGATTCACACATGAGAGATAAGAAAGAAGAGACAGCATCTGTCCTTCTGTTCCTGGGTTACCTTGGTCAGTTTATGGTTTTCCAATTCCATCCTTTGACCAGCAAAGTTCAGAATTTCACTTTTATTTAGTACTGATTAAAATTCCATTATGTATATGTACCATATTTTCATTATTCATTGGTAAATTGATAGAAATCTAGGATGACTCTATTGCCTAGCTTTTTTGAACAGACAAGCAGTGAATGTGCATGTGTAGGTCTCTCTGCCATAGATTATAGAGTTCTTTGGACATATGTCCAGGAGTGCTAGTATTGGCTCAGATGGTCATACTCATTTTAGTTTGCTGTGAAATCTCCACCTGATTTCCACAGCAAAGGAACCACTTTTCACTGCTGTCAACAATGTCATTATCCTTTTTACCAAATCCTCACCAGCATTTGTCGTCTTTGGCATTCTTGTTCACAGCCATTCTTACTGGGGTAACATAAAATTTCATTGTAATTTTAGTTTACATTTCCCTGATGTTAGCTGTTCATGTTTCTTCTTTTGAAAACTATCTGTTCAGTTCCATAACTCTTTCTTTTAATTCTGTTGTTTGACTAATCTTATGTCAGATGTATAGCTGGCAGAGATTTTTTTAAAGTGTTTTTAGTTTTGAGATTATAATATAATTACATAATTAGTCCTTCTCTTTCCTCCCTCCAAATGTTCCCATGTACCTTGCTCTCACAAATAAATAGCTTTGTTTTTCTTTGAGATAAATAGTGTTCCTCAAGAAAAAGCTCATCAAATGGTTATCCAGCACCAAATGCTCAGCCCTAAAAACATAACACACAAGTAACATACAGACTTAACAGATTATATTTCTGTATCTCTAATGCAGTCATCCTTGAGTTTTGAAATCTAGATTTTTATCTTTAAAAGATACTATTGTCTATATAAATGTGACTATTTTTTTTCTAGGGGTCACTAAGACCTACAAGAAACCTACAGTTTGGTTTAGAAATAATTTCATCCCAATTCATTAGCTTGTCTTTGGCAACAAGACATAATGTAGAATTAAGTATTATTTTCATTATTACTGTAGTATAAAAAATAAAAGGAACAAAATTTCATTAACAATAATGTCGCTGGTTTCTTTCAAAATTATCATGAAAGTCTAGTTCTAGCTTAGGAAATTATGTCAAAGAGTTCTTCTTTAGAAGTTGTAAATAAATTTTTATGTTCCTCCATGACATTAGAGTAATGTTTCATATATTTTTGGCTTAGCAATAATATTATTAATTGTAATATATTGGTATTTTTTGTTTGCTAAAAGATCTCTTTTACATTAATTTACTTAGTTGTGGATAATGCACTGAAGAACTGGTGGGTAGTCATTTATAGGAGTCAATATCTGCCATAATCTAGTAATGGAGACCATTAATGGATATGATAATGCACTTTGTAAGTAGCAAAGGAGGAATGACTGAAAGGAGGTTATTAAAGTCTTGTAAGTATGAGAAGATCTTTCTTCTACCCATGCACTTCTAAAGGTAGTATCATGTACCCATGGCCCATGTATGGGTTTACTAGGTAAAGAAGTAGAGAGACAGCCCTAGAGTAACCGGCTGTTTGGAACAGAACACTTACTCATAAGACATGCATGTCTTTGTCTAGAAACTTGTGTCTGGAAGGGTGGTAAACCTTACCATGCCTATACAATGACTTAGCATCATAGAGGTTTGAAAATCTGGTGATTGAGACCTTAAATCATATCCTTTTAAAATGTGGTCTTTCTCTCTTATAGTTCTTAGCTCAAATCCATTCTGTGTCTCCATCATCAGATGTATATTCTTTCCATCATGATCACTGCTTACATAGAGCTTGTGATGCTGTGACAGATCCCCCAGTAGTAATCAGTTAATCTTCAAATTAAATGCCAATTAAAACAAGGGCTCACAACTAAGTAATTTGGTGGATTTGGACCTAGGTAAGGAGTCTTACCCAGTTAGCAGGTATGCCTATGTCAGACAAAGAGGATGGTATTTAAATAACAGATAGGATTTATCTTATTAAACAGGTTGTAGTGTTTGGTGAAAAAGTCTTTCATGAAGGTGTAAGATAAATATATTCCGTGATGGTTGGAACATAGGAGTTTTGAAGAAAGAAGGATGTAGTCACAGTTTATGGGACTATAAGAAATAGTAATTCACTGAACTGGTGATCAGGATCACATGATGCCTCAGAGTTTTGATTAGGTTTCTGATTATACAGAGACCTGGAACATCACTAGAGTCTTAGCAAATTATTGAAATCACCAGGTTTTTAAAACATTTTTTATTCATTTTACATACCAACCACAGTTTCCCCTCTCCCCTCCTCCTGCTCCCCCACAACTCCTCCTTAACCCCATCCCCTTCCACTCCCCAGAAAGGATAAGGCCTCCTATGGGGAGTCAGCAAAGCCTGGCACATTAAGTTGAGGTAGGACCAAGCCCCTCCCCCCTGCGTCAAGGCTGAGCAATGTATCCCACCATAGGGAATGGGCTCCCAAAAGCCAGCTCATGCACCAGGGATAGATCCTGGTCCCACTGCCAGGGGCCCCACAAATAGACCAATTCATACAACTGCCACCCTCATGCAGAGGGCCTAGGTGGGTCCAATGCAAGCTCCCCAGGTTTTGGTCCAGAGTCCATGAGGTCCCAGGAGCTCAGGTCAGCTGTCTCTGTGGGTTTGCCATCATGATCTTGACCCCACCTTGCTCATGTAAATCTCCTCCCTCTCTTCAGCTGGACTCCAGGGGCTCAGCCCAGTGCTTGGCTGTGGATCTCTTCATCTGCTTCCATCAGTTACTGGATGGAGGTTCCATGATGACAATAAGAGTCATCACCAATCTGATTACAGGACATGGCCAGTTCAGGCACTCTCTCTACTATTGCTAAGAGTCTTAGCTGGGGTCATCCTTGTGGATTCCTGGGAATTTCCCTAGATGATATGATAGTACACATAAGTGACCCCAAAAATTCTCCCAGGGGACTCCTACAGCAGATAGCACCTTGAAATGACCAGTTTTAAAATACCATTCTAAGTACAACATAAAGAACAGGTTAGAAAAAGATACACTTTGAGAAGATCAACAAGCTATTTCAGCAAAGATAAGTTCTCCAAGTTTATATAAGGCAATGGAGAAAAGTGGACAAGGAACCCCACATATACTAGGATGTAGCAAAGGAGATAAGGGATACAACCCATAACTGTAAAACATGAAGTGCTGGGAAAGCATGCTTCGGGGTATTATAAAAATACAAAGTCATTTGGAATATCTTCAGCTAAATTCATCTGTTGGGAGTGGTGATGCCGGAGAGGCAGGTTGGAACCTCTTTATGAAGCTCCTTTTATGTGAGGCTGACAATGAATAGAAATCTCTGAAAGAATACAAGGAAGACAGAATCAGATGTGGAGGCCAGAGAAGTCTCTCCGGAGGTCTGATGGGCAGCTTTTATGAACTAAGGCACAAAACAGGAAGGGAATAAAAGGGAATCAAGATTAATGTCCTGGACATAGGCCTGAGGAGAAGTAGGTGGATCCAGTAGATGTGAAAGAAGTAAAAAACATCAGTATTCAGTCACTGATTGTAGGGAATGAAAGTCAGGATGAAGCCCTTGTTCTGGCTACACTATGGCAAGAGGAAGAAGATGTGGGAAGGTCTTAAGCTTAGATTTGTTTCTAAAATTCTTTTCTCAAAATTTCCTCATCTGCATGTATTTTTTTTTCTTTACCAAGATTTATGGTCTGTTTTTTTCCTAAGTGCTTTGTTGCCTTGATAGTAAATTGAGGAATTAACCTGTCCATCTCTTGTTCTATAGCTCACAAGATTAACAAAATGGAATTTTTCACCTAAGACTTTTCATTATTTTCTATTGAGTTCCCAAAGGCTATTGGACATAGACACTCAGTAAGTAATTGTTAATAATCAACATGTATCTGGGCATGGCAATATGGAAAGGTACTTATACCAAATTACCAATGCCTGTTTCAATCCTGGCAGCCAAGAGTGAATAATGGAGACAGGCATTTTTAGATCCGTTGGGAAAGAGCTGTGACTTTCTCTGTTGGCACACAGTTTTTTCAATCAATCAAAGTGGGTTTTAAGCTTGCAATAAACATTAGATGGTATTAGTCTCCTAGATAAGGTATGAACAATACTTTTCTCCCTCATACATATGTTTTCCTCTCTCTCTCTCTCTCTCTCTCTCTCTCTCTCTCTCTCTATATATATATATATATATATATATATATATATATATGAGTCTTTTCAAAACACTGAATGAATAATGCACCTATTTTTAGACTTTTGCAGTTCATGTTTGCTTTTCCTATATGCTAATCTTTTCTAGTCATCTTTGGAATATCTTGGAAAATGTTTCAACTCTACACTGTTGCATTATGTTGTACTTAACTATAGCATGGCAAGAGTATTGTCCTTCAATTAAAATTTCTGATTTGAGATCCAAATGTGTTAACTTCTCAGAATTTTATTATACATTCTTCATTTTAAACCACATTGAATCTTAATTTCATCACCTGTAGTGAAAGCTGTATTGATGTTTAACTAAAATGTCATAGGAATTTTATATTTTTATTTCATTATAATAGTATATTATCCTTGAAGATAAATTTCTTATTTATAAGAAATATAATAACATATAGGCTAGGAGTTTCTAAGACTTACAGTTTCTTTTTGGACCATAAATAGTATAAAAATCACAAAATTATTGCCATTGTTTCAGAATTTAAAAACAAATAAGAAAACTGAACGTCATTATTTTGGTGCTCCTAACAAAGAGAATAGTTTAAATCATACTAGATTTTCCTCATAAATGGTTGTGATATTCTCCCTTAAGATGGAATTCTGAAATGCTGAGAGGTCCTTAAAATAGACAGATGGTGACCTGAGCCATTTGTTGACCTGAGCCATTTGGAATTTATCCTAAAGATTGAAACATAATAGCAGAAAGTATTGAATAATATATATTTTTTCAACAGCAAATGAGGAATAAGAGGTTAAAGGTCCCATTTCCTGTGTATGGACATGAAATGATGCTCTGGTTGAGTCATCCAGATACTGTATAACTCCCTCTATGTGGAATCTATACCCTAGAATGCCAATAGTTGCCAGAAACATTTGGGCATTTGCTTTTACAACTCTTCCAGCCAGGAATATAAGAGAAAGAGAGGCAAGTCACGATGGATGCCTTTGTTCCCTGTAGCTCTGTTCCTTGGTCTTTTGGCATTAGTTACACTGACTCTGGATACCTTTGGTCACAAAGCATGAAGTTACCTGCTGACTTCTTACACTGTAAACACAAGATGTACTTATTTAAACAATTCTGAATTTTTATAGCTGTTATTGGTTATTTAATAATGAAATTATGACTTTTTCTAAGACAATCCATTCTTGGGGGTGGGATGGGCCTTGTCCATTCCAGAAACTGCTAGATGAACTAACACAGGCTTTATTTTTCCTTTTTTAACTAAAAGATGATCTCAAGTGGTACCAACAGGACTAGATAGTTATTAATATTCATATAATATTCTCTTAAATTTACTTCTGTTTTCACACACCTTGTATTTTGTCCTACAGCGAAAAGGTCACAATTTTTTAACCTTTATTTCCTATCCAAAATAAACAGGCATTTACACCAAGGGGTGATGACTTGTCCCATTTGAGTACACTCAGTATCTGAATACTAGTGCACAAAACACAGTTCTTGGTACTTAAAAGGGAATTGTGGCATGGCATGGTGTATGGTGTTACCATTTGTAACACCACATATAGACAAACAGAAATGACTTTTTCAGTCTTTCAGATTCAAGTGTTTTTTTTTTAAACCATTAGCCATTCAGAGAAAATTTTACAAAAACATTATGGAATGTTCTATATCTGAAAGGAAAACAAAAAAATGATATTTAGCTGTCAGGTATGGAATATATCTAGGTCACATGCTATGTATATAATGTGAAAAACTCCAATTTATTTATTTATTCTCTTGAAAGATACGTTTTCTGCAAAGGTTGGATTTCCAAAAATATTAAATATTTGTAGCTGGGTTTGATGGTGCACACCTGTAATGCCAGCCCTTGAGAGGCTAATAAGATAGGCTAGGAATTTGAAGATAGCCTAAACAAGGCTCTGACACACACAGAGAGACACATAGATACACAGACACACAGACATAGACACACAGAAACAGACACAGACACAGACACACATGCACACATACACACACACACACACACACACACACACACACACACACACACACAAGCCACTGCAACAGCTAGAGTGTTTGGGGTGTTCATATTACCCATCGTTTGTTATACATGTATTTCATCTCTTTGCAGAACTGTTGTTGCCTTATCAGTGTTGTATAATATAGCACTTGGCAGAAACTTGCTTCCTAATTTGGACTATTTTGTGTCAACTTCAAAACTGCCTCTTGACTTAGACCAGCAGATGCTTCAGAGACAGATACCTGAAGGGGAGGACCAGGAGAGCAGAAAACAAAGAAGTTAAGAAAGCTTTGGATCAGGAGCTCTTGCACAAGTTACATCTTATGCCAATCAAGATTATTAAGAAGTACAGCATCTTGTATCCAGTTTGCAAGGGGGAAGTGGGGCAAACTCAGCAGAAAGCTAGCATACAATGGGACAAAGTCAGCAGGGAGCTAATCAAGCAGTGTTACACAAGGGGCACCAGGAGATCATAGATGTCTTACAAACTGAGCACACAGGGGCCTTGAGACTTACAACTCCATCTCCTTAGGGAGAAAAATCAATGTTCCCAAGAGCCAAAACCTTAACTCCTTTGAGGCTTTGGGCCCAGCCCCAACCCAGACCATGGCAAGTGTTCCCCTGAGCAAGGGTACAAAACTAGATTTATTTTGTCCTTTCATTAAGGGCTCTGAGAAAACCTTGGATCAGACTGGTTCTAACAGCCACCTTAATATCATCGCATCAACTCTTTTAACAAATTATATTCACAGACAACCATTTTCAGTTTACCCCCAAGTGATCTCCATCAAACCATTTGATGTCTTCATTTTCCTTGTATAAAATTTTCAACAGCCATCGCTGCCCCTGCTGTCTCATAGAAGTGCAGCATGGATGGCATCTATGTAGTTCATTTAACATCCCAGGAATGAGTCCATGTCACCAACAAAGTATTTTATCAGATTTCTTGGATAAATTAGAGAGGAGTGTTGTTACTACCTGAAGTATATCTGTAAGAAATCATTTGTTTGTGAAAAATGCAAGAAGAGGGAGGTATGGGAAAGGATAGAGGAACTAGAAATCCCCTGAAAGTATAGATCAGCAGTCTATGCAGTTCTCCTGGTGAGGAACTTTTATTTCACATGCATGCATGCTCACACACACACACACACACAATACACATACACACATACACATACATACACACACATATACACACACATACGTACACACACACACAAACACACACACATACATACACTAGCCCCTCATTATTCTGTCTTATCCAAATCCCTTCTTTAAACCATTGTTATTAATTCAATATATATTAAGTATATGCATATGAGGGAGATGCCCATAAAGGCTCTGGCCTGGGACTAAAGTTACAAGTGGTTGTGACTCCACTGATGTGGGTGCTGGGAAATGAACTTGGCTCCTTTGGAGGAGCAACCCATGCTCTTATCTGCTGAGCCATCTCTTCGTCCCCCAATCGCTTCTTATTCTTAAATCCTTCCATTCCCTTCATAACCTTTTGTTTTCATGCACTGCTTCCTGTAGACTTTGAGATGACTCTGAATTCTGAGCGTTACTAGAGGTCAGAGATTTTTACACAACTCGTCTAAGACATTTTGTATAATTAGTGAACACCCTGGCATTTCCACGGTTCCTAAAATTAACACTTTCCCATAAACTGTTGGAGAAAATGGAATATTTTGTAGTTACAGTGATTAAAGTATTTTTTTCACTTACTTTCCTTCTCAAATAACTTAGAGTCTAAACAACCACTAAGAGAACTATGCCATTTTTATACAAATGGAGTAAAATTGCTATCATTTTTCAGTCTATAGACAGAATGACTAATGTGTGGCACATATCAACACTCGATATTCCTTGCTCTGTGAGAGAATACTCCAGTCTCTATCTGCTATAAACCTCTGTCACATTAAATTTAAATCTCAGGTAACAATAATATTCACTTCAGCATGAGGTAAAGATAACTAAGTTGAGAAACGTATCTAAGTTCATTGACTTTTAAGCTCAAAAAGGCCAAAGTCATAAATAGAGTAATTCAACTAGGGTATTATATTCTAACTTTTTTTTTGTATTTTAACTGTACTAAACTTTGAAGTCAATCTAGCAACTCAAATCTACTAGTGTAAAATTCTAATGTAACTTTCTTACAAACTGCCATTAGGTTATTCCAACATCAGCATTTTAAATGCTGTCTTCTCTTCTCCATCCAACTTTGAGAAATGGTAGTCAGTCTCCAAACTTGTAGATGCGTGTAGATATACCCACAGTCCTTCACCCTCATTTTAGGAATAAAAATATGAGGCATTGGCAGATAAAGTGATTATGTCATAGATGCTCTGGAACTTATGCCAAATAAATTAGCTAAGTAAATAATGGACAAACAAAAGACTGAACAATCTGAACTGAGCTTAAAGCCCAAATCAAGCCTTGTGCTTAGAGTTTTGTATAAAGGCATCCAACCGTCAATTAAGTGAATTGCAACTGATAATAGTTGATACCAATGCTTCAGAAATTGACCATAACTAAGCAGAGTTGAGTTTTTTTAAGGAAGTGTCTTCCATTCCCATTGCCCTCTACTCTAAGTGTTTAGAAGAGTTTTTCTGAATATTCTGTTCATGTGGCCCCCTTTCAAAGTATAGGCCAAGGCCACAAAGCCAATTGCAGCTGCAATATACATTGGCCAAATCTCTAATAAGAGTTTACCAAGACATTTTTTTATCAAAAAAAAAGAGGATGATTAACCATTAGCTGGGTCAATCAAATTCTCTCTTGTAGTGGTGCTATAGAGATGAAGAAAGAAAGAAACCCAAGATTACAATGTAGCAAGAGCCATGAGAAGTAGTTCACAAGATGAGATGCTGAGAAAACAGAAGATATGAAGCAAGAAAAATGATGCATACAAAGGAAAGGAATGGTATTGGTCATGTGCAAGCTTAGGTGTCTAAACCCCTGCTTTTCTCTGTTTGTAGTTTCTCAATACCACTGGCCTTTGTATGAGGTTTCTTAATTTTCTAATTATTATTAACACCCTATCTTTACTAAACCTATCATTCTTTTACAATAGCATTTTATTGCTTACCTAGATAGTACATTAGGATGCATAGGATTAAAGTTTAGTGCCTCTTGGAAAAATAACTTTTTTATTTTTTGAAATTAAAATATAATTATATCATGTCTCCCTTCCAATTCCTCCCTCCAATTTATCCCATGTATTCCCTTGCTCTCTTTCAAATTCATGTTCCCTTTTCTTAACATACATATATATCAATAATTATATATATATATGCCTAAATATATAAATACAAGCTGCTCAGTCCATATAATGTTACTTGTGTATATATGTTTTCAGAGTTGACTATTGCTATTGGATAACTAATTAGTGTGCTCTTCTCTGGGGAAGACCATTTCCCTTGCTCTCAGCATTCCTGAGTTGCCTGTAGTTGCCTTTGTCTTTTAAGCAGGGATATCACATTCCCAATCTTTTGCTCTTTTCTGAGCATCAGTCAGACCCTTTATTTTGGCCCTGTCCAATTTGCATCATCTTTCATACAGCATAAGGCAACAATGATAGAGTGGGTCTCTAGAGTAATCTACAAGTACCTTTCCAAAGCGTTCTGCCTCAAGCACTTCCTTTAACCTTTATGCATCTGCCTTGAGTGGTCCTCTTGGGCCACTCTTGGCAAAATATTTGGAAGGAACTCTGGAACATGATTGCTTTTAAATGAGAGAAGAAGGATTTTTGCTAGAAGGAACAGTAATCTCATTTAAGTGTGCCATTGAAACGTGGATGCCCCGCTATTCCATCCAAGCCTCAAGTGATCCCCTTTCTCTCTGATGTATTACCTTTGGCAGCCTGGAGTTCCAGAACATGCCAATGAAGTTGGCTTGATCTGACTTGTTTTGGAAGAATGGCTCGTGATTGCAAATCCTCTTGCCCGTTGATATATGCATTGGCCATTCTGGACTCTGCTTAGGAGAATTCCCCCATATCTCAAAGGTATCATATGAAGTAAGCAATGTCTCACGAATCATATCTGCATAATTATTCTATGAATACATTACAAATGTAGTCAGTTCTTTATTCTAGGCTTTGATTTCTTAACCAAATCAGTGTTTTCTAACAACAAACAAATGTTCTGATTTGTGTAGCAATGTGCCTCAAGGAGTTTTGGAACCAAATAAACATCTAACTTAGTTTCATTGTGCCCTGTGTGCTTTGTGAAGTTGGACTTTAAAAATACTGTTTTATACATGGGAAAATTGAGTGGAGAGATGACTCACTTGGCTTTACAAGTAATGTGGGCAATTCTTGGTGAAATTAGTAAAGACTGTATCTGTAGATTCCTAATACAGTTCTTGATATTTCAACAAACCTTATTGCATTACAATAGGCGAGATGCCCGTCCTGGATTTCATTTACCAAATAGTTATTAGGTCTCCAGCCATAAGCTGTTTCATCTGAAGATTTTTATAACAACTACATGGGAAAGAGTCCTATAGTTATACCATCAAATGCTCATTCAAAACAGGCTAGCCCAGAGTTGGCTGAAGGGAAAATAACACTGACTGTTCCCATCCTCTTATAGAGCCTGCTGGGTAGAGAAGGGAGCAAAGGATGAAAGTTCACAGCACATGTACTCCATTTAGAAGATCATGCATGTTCTTACAGTATGGGAGAAAAATATTTGCTTCAGAAAGTAAGTGGGAGGAATTTAGGTTTTTATTTGGTTGAATTAGACACCTGAAAGGGAAGGAGGTACCTAAAGGGGGTGGTGATGAGCAAGAACCAACCAAGCTGCACCAGCTAAACAGCATATAAAGAGTTTATGATGTTCAATTTAAAGATGCCGGCCCTGCTGTGGTGTGACCCCAGCTTGTGTGATGTTGAACTCCTACCAAAGGCCTTATGTACTAGACAAGGGAGAATACAGTGTAAATGACAGCAGCTTTTGATGTAAAAATGAGGAGTGAGTTCAGGCAGGGACTACTGTGGGAAAAGATGAGCTAAAGTTGAGAGAATGGAATTTTCCATAAGAAATGCAAGCTTCTGATACCTGACTCCTACTTAATTAGGCTAAAAAGGTTCACATTTTCAGAAAAATGATCCAATCATATATTACTCACTCTAGTTCCACATTTGAGAGTAGTATTGCCACAAAATCCTCCATTTTACTAATCTTAGCAAGGAACCAAAGAAACTGTGGAAGATAAGACCTTTACCATCAATTTTTAGCAGCTGGGTGCATCAGTCTCATTATAAAACAGGATTAAAGCCAAATGTACAATGCTGTCCAATGTAAAATGTTTCCCTCAAATAAATGAATAGCAAAGCATTTAATTTAAATAAAATCCAGAGGTCTCTAAATGAGGTCTCATCCAAATAATAGTAATAATAATGACTGTATTACTATGAAACATACTCAGTGATCCAAACAAATGTCCAGCTAGCTAATATTTATTGAAGCTTACCTTCCTAACAGATGCAAGATATAGGATTATCATAATTAGTGTCTCCTCTAATAGAATTCATATTCTAATATGAAGAATAAGAACTCTTCATGGTGTCTTAAGCTGAATCAGTTACGAAGTGTGGGATATTGGCTCATGTGAAGGGTGAATGCTCAGTGAGGGTTTTATGAAATTAAGATGAGCAAGATTATATAAATAGAAGCTGGCCAGGCAAAGAGTGAAATTTTCTTAAGCAGAGTCCAGAATGGTCAATGTGTATATCAACACTCTTTCTCTCTTTAGAAGGGGGAAATGGCCTAGGACAAGAGGTACTGCAGGCTACCAATTAAGGAGCATTTAGCTGCAGGATGGGCTCCAGGGAACAGCTCTTGTAATCCTTGGTTCTGCTTGGTTTCATTCTTGGAGTCTATTCTGGACCTTTGGACTAAAGACTCTGCCTCTAGGCACCTGCCCTTTGGCGTCTATTACGTGGTGTACATGCAATTTCCTCCCCCATACAATTGCCTTTCTGTAGACCTCCTTAGCCCACAGTCAGCTCTACTAACTGCCCTCACTAAAACAAGAGATGACTGTGGAATAAACCAGGTGGAGTTGTGGCTCTCTCCTAAGAAGAGGAAATAGGCATAGAGACAGAGTTCAATTTTACAACATTCAAGTAGGGATATAGTAGTTCACATTTTGCAGGAACCATTACCTTTTTCTAAAGGCATTATTGATGAGTACTGTGCCTCAAGACATGGAGGCCAGAGTAAACTCCAGTGTCCATTAAACAAAGATGCTTAACACTAGGAGTTTATTACATGTGGGTCTGCAGCGTGTACTTATTTCGTTAAGGTTGTTTCAGCTTGGGCTAGTGGAGTCCCCTGTTTGGAAAAGACCCAGTGGAAGGATATAGGGCCATAAATATCAAGGGTGTTGTTAAAGATTGTAGGTGTGGCTTTAAGTGACATCAGCGATGAAGAAGTTCATACTAAATGCTCCATAAGGATGATTAGTGACATCTTACTTTCACACTTCAGTTTATCCTTTTAATTTAGGATTGGACCAGCCTCATAAGCATTCTTGGTTAAAAACAAAACAAAACTTGGACCTACTCAGATATGACTCTTTGGAATTAGGCAAGCCTCTAACTGAGACTATTAATTAAGATACTTAGTGTCAAATAAAATATTCAATTATCACTAGCTTTAATTTAAAAATAAACAATAATTAAAGCTCTTTATTTTTCTAAGAGAACAGGAAGACAGTGTCTCAAGTGCTGTATTGGTCTATCTGAGCAATTTGTGAGCATCTAAGTGACAGGTTATCTAATAACACTGTTTTCTAAGTTTATTTCTATATTGTTACATTGCCAACAAGCAATATGCTGGACAGTTTTTCTTTATATCCCCATAGAATGTTCTTTCCAGTGTTATAATTTAATGTTTTTGTCCTTGAGCTATTCTTTTGTTTTGCTTTGTTTTTACTGGGACTGATGTAAGAAATACACAATGGCCTGGAGAGATGGTTAAAAGCACTAAACTGTTCCTCCAGAGGACCTGGGTTTGATTCTCAGGCTCCACATGGAACCTAACAACCTTCTATAACTCCAGTTCCAGGAGATTTGCTTAGCTACAAAAATTAGGGTTTTTTTTTTCCCCTGTGGCCTGCTCGCCTAAAATTATCCTTTTTCCATGTCCATGGGCCTCTTTTAAATGAAGTATTATCATGGAAAATGTACCTTCTTTCATTTGTGGCTAAGTATCTACTTCCTTGGGCGTCTTCTCCCTGGGTTTGTCTTTTTCTGACCTTCTCATTTCATAAGCTTTGTCTCTTTTCTCCTCAATCACTTCAGACAGTCCCCTCTTTTCTGTGAGGTGTCTACTCAAATGTACAAGCACCTTCTGTAAGACACTCCATCCTCTTTTTTTCCCCTGTTGTCACTCTAGTTAAGTGCAAGGCTGTGGCCCAGGGACGGTAAGAGGCCTGGGAGCCACTGACAGTGACAGCCACAGCAGAACGAATGACGGAGAGTAAATTTTGTTATCAGTGGAAGAGGCATTGGGGAGCTGAACAACTCGTAAAGAGGAAGCAAGTGATTTCTGACCCACTTGAAAACACATGTACTTAGCCAATTGACTAAAAATCGAAAGGAACAGCGTAAATCTTCCAGCTTAAAGGGTTGGATTGATTCTTTGAGTTAGGCATCATTTTGTCCATGCTTTACTACATGAACAGTCATGTGAAAGGGCTGTGGAAGCCATCTCTGTGTTAGGGCAAACTCCACAACCACGTTCCACGTCCACAAAGGGAGATTTATGTAACAAAAGAAACCTTGCTTTTCAGAATATGTAATGTACATCCAATTCTTTCAAATCCCAACTGAAATGGTACATTTATTAAGACAATTTGTTATTTCTCACATATTTTCATCAGTAAAATAATGAAAAATGTATAGACTATTTCTAGGGTGATAAAAATTTATTCTCTTATTTTAAAAGAAGTTAAAAGCAGGGGCTGGACTGATGGCTCAGTGGTTAGGAGCACTCGCTGCTCTTGCAGGGGACCCAGATTCAGTTCCTGGCTTCCACATAGCAACCCACAGCCATCTCTAATTCCAGGTCCAGGGGATCTGATGCCCTCTTTTAAGCTTGGCAGCAAGTACCTTTACCCAACAGGCAATCCCACCAACCCAACAATGCTTATTCGAAATAGTTTGTCCTAGATTACATCACTGGGCATCAAAATCCTTATTATTAGCCACTACTTACACAATCAATCCTACAAATTTAGGAGGCCCAAAGAAACCTTTCATGTCCTGCTTTTTCAGGACAGCATGTCTGTATCCCAGCCAGACTGACACCCATCTGCTCGTCCACATTTCTGCTCATTTGCTCATACTTTCATTTTTGCTACTAATGTCTCCTCCATTTTTGCCAGTTTTTAAAACCCTATGCATGTTTCACTTGCCAACTCAAATATGAATTCCTCATCCATAAAACCCTTCTAGAGTTTTGCCAAACAAGTTTTTTTTTTGTGTTTTTTCTGTTTTTGTGTGTGTGTGTGTGTGTGTGTGTGTATGTGTGTGTGTGTGTACACAGGTGGGCTTACACTCATGCACTGATAGCCCTTCCTTTATAAAAAGGAATGTATGGTATTATAATTGTCCAATGTTATAAACTGCATGCTTGTATTTTCACAATTTATTTACATTCCTGCTTTGCCATGTGATTGCATACTCCTTGTGGGAAGACACCATCTTATTCATCTGAATGTCTTTCATCTCAATGCTTAAGGTCAAGTCCTGGCTACAACAAGTGAAATTGATTCTCTTGAATAAATTAATAGTGAACCTTGTTTTTGAACTCTACTAAGGTAAATTCTTGTAGTCATACATTCAGACCGTAATCCTCCCTTTCTAAATTCTATGAGGCTGAGTACCAGGCATAACACCGAAAGTGACCTTTGCAGTTAGCACATGCTTTATGTTGTGAGCTGCATTTCATACTTAGCATTGCCAAAAACGTAAGTCTACCACTAAATGAATATTAGTGGGCTGTTCTATTCTCTCCATATGAGACCACATAGGGTAGAAATACTTAGGTTTGTAAAGTGCATATATTGAGTTGTATTGCTCAGATGGTGGCAGGCTGCAGAAGAAGGGATTTGCTGAGTTACTGAAGTATGGCCAGCGCATTTATGAGTGGGAACAATAGTCACAATTTTAAATACCATGTTTTCATCTTAATAGTGTCCCTGTGATTTTTTGGATCATCTAACCACATTCTTTTTCATCAAGTTCTTTATTTGTCAGTGGTCACTGGAAAATACCTCCAGTGTTGTTTTCTTAGAAAAATATCCTCACTCATGATATTACCAAGAGGAAGAAACACTCAACCCAAGTGGGGCCTAAAAGAGTCACTGACCACAGCCTCCCTTGAAGAAATGAGCTGACATTCTCATCTACACTGGCCTTGACCTTCTAGCTCAATAAGCAAGGCAAAAGGCAGAAAAAATTGGTTCAGGATGTATATTGATTTAATAGTAATCAAAATGAATACTGTGTTTTTACTAAAAGAAAAATACAAATGACTATGAGAAGGGATTTTGGAGATAAAAAAGACTTGTATCAAGGAAAAAAGAGTAGGGTGAGCTATGGAGAAACTTCTACAGTAAATGTCAGTGTGGTAGTGCCTCCCCCATGAGCACTGTGAGCTTTAAAATGGATGTACTTTATTCTTTTAAAAACTAAACTTACTTTGTTTTTATGTGCATGGACATTTTTGTTTACATGTATGTCTATACACCACTGATGTACCTTTTCCCATGCAAGCTGTCCTATGAGACACACACACACACACACACACACACACACACACACACACACGCACGCACGCACGCACGCACGCGCACACGAGCACACACAGTATAATAAAAAGATATTATAAAATGTGTATGGTAAACTATTGTAGTCATGGGTCACTGTTGGTGTTGGCCCTCATTTCTCTAACTGTGTAAAGCATTTCTCAGTTGTCTGTGGTTTCACTTTCTGAGGTGTCAGACACTCATTGTCAATGGTAGGCTGAATATACTTGCTAGGAAACCCTAGAAATTAGTAATTTGTGGTTTTTAAATTATTTCCCTATCTCAGCCCTGTGATGGAATCTTTAGCATTCCTGCTCAGTCTTTTCCATATGTGACTGGTCCCTGTGCAGGGTGCCTATGTTGTGTGTATTACCTGCTCCTTGATCACACAACTGCCTGGATTATGAGATCAACTGTTGCACTATTGCAGCGCTTGAGTTCAAGTGCCCCTTATTTTACTAATTGATGATCCCAATTATGAAAGTAATGACCCAGTAATTAGACTAGGCCAACGAGATGCTGTTTCTGTTCAAGTAGAAGATGGGGAGGCTTTGCTTCGTAAGGAAAGAGGAGCATCATTCGCTGAGGTCATAAACATCTATGTAAGAACAAATATCATTTCTGTATAAGTGTAAAAAATCAAACTAAATTTGTACCAGTTTTTCTCTACAGCCAACTGTGAATTTTCTGACATAATGAGTCAGGAGTGCTCAGGTCAGGTGGTAATGGTAAAACATTGTCGGGCTTGGGGCTGTCTGCTTATAGGTGTCCCCCACTGTGCTTTGGTGAAATAGCTTCAAGGTACTTTGTCTTTGAAATAGATCCTAATGTCCTCTACTTCTTATCCATTTCTGAACAGAAATTATTTTCAACATATTCATACAAATGTGATTAATATGCAAACAGATTTACATTGCAAAGCAAAACCTCCTTTACTTTTCTTGCTTTAGCTCCATCCCCTAGAGGAACCTACATTTGGTCACTAAACTGATAAAACATTTACACTCATCTTCTTTAAAAAATTATAAAACTGCTTTTGAAGTTGTTTTCTTTCATTTGCAAAATATTTTTTTTTTTTGCTGTTGGAGTGGCTTTCAATTCTTCACTATCACAACTACCACGATAATGAACTGATTTGCACTGGGATATTGATGATAAACATGTTTTAAAATTACCACTGTTTACTTATTTTTCTTCTTTGACAGTTTCATGCATCTATAAGATGGATCTTAGTCATTTTATCCCTGTTATTCTTTCTCATCCTCTTCCTCTCTCACTGAAGCCCTTCTTCCCAAGTCTTCCTCTCATGTCCAGCTCTTCTTTATGTGGGTGACCTGTGGAATTTAAGTAGAGTTTAAGATTTTCAAAACAATGTAGATGTACAGAACAGTTGTAAAGATAATACAGAAGCCCCACATACCCTATATCCATTTTTCTTTATTATTGGTGTGGCATTCTTATCATGAGTAACAAGTGAATACTTATGCTTTTTTATGAAGGTCAATATTTTCTTTGGATTTCTTAGTTTTTACCTAATATCCATTTTCCCTTATAGGATTTTATCCAGTATCCACATTACATTTAGTCATTATCTCCTTCACCTTCTCAGAGCAGTAGCATTTTCACAGACTCTTTGTTTTTGATGACCTTGTCACTTCAGTTTTCTTCACTTTTGTTATTTTACACGTGTATGTGTGTTGCACCTGCAGATATACATATATGTGTGTGTGTGTGTGTGTGTGTGTGTGCACCTCCTGTATTCCTGGTACCCATGATGGCCAGAAGAGGGCATGAGATCTCCTGGGACTGGAGCTACAGAGTGAACTGCCTTGTGGGTACTGAAAATCAAACCCAGGTCCCCCAGAAGAGCATTCAGTGCATTAACTACTGAACCATCTCTTTAGCCCCTGACATACCACCTTTGAGAAACACTGGATGATCACATAATAACAGTTGATGTGTAGGCAGAGGTAATATTGTTAGATGTCTCTTCTGCAAAGTCACACTTACTCTCCTCTAGTGGTATTTTCAGAAAAAAAGGCATGGTGCCCTAAGGATCTGGTAGTTATTTGGTATTTCTTAATTATTCAGTAGTTGTTTAGTGCCTGTTTCTTGGGGATGTGTATAGTAGCTACATAAATTCTTTGGCATTATTGTGTGTGGGAGATTAATCTGTTCTTCACTATTTGTTTATATTCTTTATATATTATAATCATTCATTTATATTCTTGTAGCCTCTCTGGTCTTTATTGTATAATTTGGGTAATAACCCTCCATGGCTTTACTTTGCTATTCACATCATCCAAACTTTAGCCTTTGGTTTCTATATCTTATTGACATTCTCTATTTTTTTAAGTACTACCGTCCATTCTGGAGCTATAGATTTCTCCTACTTCATCTTGTCTATTTCCTGGCCCAGTCATTAAGTAAGCTAGTTTTTCCAGGAGCCCCTATTCCTTTAACAGGAGAGTGATATTAATGGAGAAGATCTGATCATGCATGCTGATTGTTACTGGACATTGTTGCCTCTTCTGGTGACAAGCAAAAAGAGAAGAGGGGGTGGGGCTAGGAACGGGAGAGAATCAAAACAACAACCACCCAACATTCAACCCAGGTTAATGTCAGGTAAAAACCATGTTATCAACAGGAGCATGGTGCTTGTTTGAAGTTTATTTTGCTTTTAGTTTTATAGACTCTTTTCTTTCTCAAAATGTCTTAATAAGTAACTTTTACCCCAACTGTTTTGGAGAGGTTATATCAGATTTTTGTCATATAGTGAGGCTCCTTTGTCACAGTCTACTTCAGGACAAATATATTTTGTAAACACTAGAGTGATTTCTCTAAAAATTAAAAGGAAAGTAAAGATGTGTTGGCTCAGGACACCGATAAGTTGGTCCAAGTATCTCTTTCATTGTGTTTATGCTAATTGAGACCTATAATCTTTTCCACCTCACAAAATTCTTGTTAAGCTCACATTGAACATTCAGCAACTACAACAAATCTGGCCCAAGAAATATCTTAATAAATCTGTAAGAGTGAAAATCACATTGAGGAATGCTCCCAGAGAACATAAAAGTTAAATAAGTGAAATAAATAATTGAAATGAAAAAATAAAATAATGGGGAGATTTAAAATTTTTATATCCAAAATAAACATTTTTTAAAGAATTTAAATAAAAATCCAAACAAAAGAATTTCAAAAGTAAAACAGGAAAATACATTTTTTTGTGTGTGTGAATTTAAAACATCAAAGAATAAATAATAGAAACAGAACAAGAGCAGAATTGCTACCATAATTCTTATTAGTTGATCTAGATGCAAAAGCCAATTTTATTAAAGCAAAACTTAAAATACAGTTTTATGCCTTGCTAAAATACTAACAAATGAAGGACAAACCAATTTCTTCTTAGCTTTATTATTCAAATTTTACTTTCAAGATACTAATAGAGTCTGGTGGTGGTGGTGCATGCTTTAAATCCCAGCACTTAGGAGGCAGAGGCAGGCAGATCTCTACGACTTCGAGGCCAGCCTGGTCTACAGAACGATTTCCAGATCAGGCTCCAAAGCTGCACAGAGAAACCCTGTCTCAAAAAACAAAACAAAAAACAAACAAACAAACAAAAAGATACTAATAAAGGTGAAATCTGTACAATGCAATTTTAGTCAGTGATACATAGAAATGAACTAGTAAGCCATGAAGAATAGAGAAGTACCTTAGGCATGTATTGCTAAGTGAAAGAAGCTAGACTAAGAAAGTGACCCCGTTTGATCCTAAATTTGCTATTCAGGAAAAGCAAAACCATAGAGATAGTAAAACAAACAAATAAACAAACAAAAACAAACAAACAGCCGGGCGGTGGTGGCACACGTCTTTAATCCCAGCACTCAGGAGGCAGAGGCAGGCGGATCTTTGTGAGTTCGAGGCCAGCCTGGTCTACAGAGCGAGATCCAGGAAAGGCACAAAGCTACACAGAGAAACCCTGTCTCGAAAAACCAAAACCAACCAACCAAACAAACAAACAAACAAACAACAACTCAGTGGTTGCCAGCGGTTTGGGTACAGGGAGGAGAATGCTGAAAGGGCAGAGCAGAAGAAAGGTTTTAGGACATTGGACCTAGTCTGTATACCATTGGAATAGTGTAAGCATGATGCCACATACTTATCAAAATCTGTGAACTGGTTAGGGGTGGACCCCTCTACCCTGTTCTCAGTGCTGGGAGCCTGTCTCATCTGAACTGGTGCAGCCCTGCAGCCACAGTCACTTTGAGTTCAAATGTGCATTATTCCTATTGCGTTTGGAGGATACTGTTTCCTTGGAGCCATCCATCACCTCTGCCTCCAACAATCTTTTCACTTTCTATTCCAGGTAGATCCCTGAACCCTGAGGGGAGCGTTTGGATGAAGATATCCCATTTAGAACTGAGTGATCCAAATCGTCTCACTCGGTACACATTGCCCAATTGTGGGCCTCTGTGTTTGTTCCCATCTACTGCAAGAAGAGCTTCAGGTTCTTGACCAAACGAGCAGTGTCAGGCATGGGTTCCATCAGTAGACTGGGCCTTAAATCTAATCAGAGAGTTGTTGATTACTCCTAGAATCTGTCTTCCGCTATTGCCCCTGCACATCTCATAGGCAGGTCAGTGTTGTAGGACAAGGGGTTTATAGCTGCATTGGGGTTTGCCTTTCTCCTTTTGTAGCATGAAAGAACACCTTCTAGTACCAACATTAGTCATTAGTGGTGAAACTTCTACTTAGGCACCTGCTTGACTTCCTCAGGTTTGATGAGACCTATAAGCATTTCTTCAATAACATTGTGTTACCCTCAGTTTGTGGAGAACAACCAATACCCTTGGCAATAGCCTGAGATGTTTGGAGGTTTTTATGGGGCCTCTTTGGCCAACAACTCAATTAGTTGTAACCCATTCCTGGTACTGGAGGTTTCATTTGGTGATCCAAGATGTCTGGTAAGGCTCCCATTCCTAACCAAGAAGTTATTTGCAATTGGTATTATCTTGGAAAAGAAAAAAATTAGTCTTCTTCCATGGAGTTTTACTGAGTATAATAACCACATTTCAAGATGTCCAATACAAACCAAACTCAATGGTATTTTTGTAGCTTTTTTGTTTATATAGCTTTGTTTGGGCATTTTATTGGCCTTTTGCTTATTGGCCTTTTGCTTGTATATTTTAGTTTCCAGTCTGGTAGGTTTTATGGTTTTTTTTCTCATTTAGTTTGTATTTTCATTAATATAATTATTGCCACCCATAAAATAAAACGTATTTGTATGTACATTTTAGCCTTTTGAATTATATTATATATTAGAAACATATAATTAATAGAAAGATGCAGTTTTAGCTGATTTATATTTAAGTCAAGATGCTGTGATGAGAGCTAGCCCTTTTCTGAAGCATGCAGGATTTTTCACCATTTTTATTTAATTTGTGTATGTGTGAATTTTTTTGAAAATAGATTCTTCTTTCATACAATACATCCCAACCACAGTATCCATTCCCTCCACTCCTCCTAGCTCCCCAGCCCCCCACCCCCAAATCCACTCACTCTCCAGTTTCCTCTTCAGAGACAAGCAGGTCTCCAAGAGACAACAAGCAAAACAAAATAAAAAAGACAAGGCAAAAGCCTTCATTTAGGAACTGGACAAGGCAACCCAATAAGAGGAAAAGGGTCCCAAGAACAGGCAAGAAAGTCAAAGATACACCCATTCCCACTGTTAATAGTCTCAAAAAAACACTAAGTTAGCAGCCATAGCATGTACACAGAGGGCCTGGGGCAGACTCATGCTGTTCCTTTGTGTCTCTGTGAGCCCATGTGAGACCTTCTTTGTTTATTCAGTGGGCCATGTCCTCCTGGTGACCTCCATCCCCTCTAACTCCTACAGTCTTTCCTCCCCATCTTCTGCCAAGTTGCCTGATCTCTGAGGGGAGGGACCTGATGGAGACCTCTAATTTAGACTCTCCACATAATGGCTGACTGTGGGCCTCTGCACCTGCTCCCATCTGCTGCCAGAGGAAGCCTTTCTGATGAGATGATGACTGGACAAGGCACAGATCTATGAGTATATAAGAATATAATTAGGAATCATTTCCTTGATTTTGTGTGTGTGTGTGTGTGTGCTGGTCGTGTTTGGTTCTACCCTAAGTCTCTAGGCTGTCCAGTCTCTGGTTCCTGGCCATCCAGGCAGTGTAAGGCATGTGTTTCCTCTTGTGTTGTAGGCCTCAAGTTAAACCAAACACTAATTGGCCACTCTTGTGGTGTGTGTGTGTGTGTGTGTGTGTGTGTGTGTGTGTGTGTGTGTTTCTTGACTTTTTATTTGTTTGTGTTTTGTTTGTTTGCTTTTTTAATTTTGAAAAAAAAGGAAAGGCTTATGAGTGAGGTGAGTAGGGAGGTAGAGATCTATGTAAAGTCAGGAGAGGAAAATCACTTCCTCAAATATATTGCATGAAAAAAAATTTTTCAATAAAAAAATCCATGAACTGTTTAGCACAGTGGGTGAACAATCTAAAGTAGGGACTAAATAATAATGATTAGTTTGGCTCACTGATTGTAACAGAAATACCACACCAATGCAAGACACTGATAATAGGTAAGCCTGTGTGTATGTGTTAGAGTGGGAATTAAATATTTATGCAAACCTAAGACTTTTAAAACATTTCCTTTCACTTTTAAAAGCAATGTACTCTAGGAAAAAAGAAACCCAGAAAAATACAAAAAAAAAAATCTAAGAAATATGGATGAGAAAACTATCATTTTGGTTATTTATAAATACATAACATTTACCAAACAAAGCACATATTCACAAGATCATCTAAACCAGAAATTAGCAAAGATGAAACACAATAGAGATGTGCTGTGGTGGAACTCAATAGCAGAGCATGTACTTAGCATATACAAGGCCCCAGGTTCTACCCTAGCACCCAAACTACAAATAACAAAACATGGTGTAATGGAATGCTGTAAAAAGTTGTGCCTAAAGGGACTACACAAAGGTTAGAATGTACTAGAATATTTGTTTTAGGGGCAACAAAAAGCCTAAGTCTTAAGCTTAAAGAAAATTAATGAAAGTGTTTTCTAAGGCAATGAAAGTAACTCGGTGATTTGATAGTGTAATTCTCCCAAATGACAAGTTTTTACACAAATTCTTAGTTTATCAAGTGAGGCTAATGCAATGCATCTTAGAATTTCCTCAATCTGTTTCACAAGAGATTTTTGTAGACTATTGACAACTGAATATGAATTATTCTTATAAAAATGATCAGTTTAGTCAAGTAAGTATGAAGTGAGACATTTATGAGAGAAAAAAAAGGTATAAGAAATAACTTGAAGACTTTTTAAATTATTAATTGCTGGTAGTCATCTTCTAAAAGCTACTCATTTTAAATACAATGCTCAACTTATTGAGTGATGGTTCTTAATAGATACCCATATCAATTTGGCACATGAATGGTTTTTATTTAATTTGTCCTAAAATATTTCAGAGACAATTTGTTTGGTGCTTTAGACACTTGACTGACAGGAAAAGTTTGCTATAACCATTTACGTGCACCAAAGTGGATGAACAGAAGCAAAATCTTCTGTGAGATGAGTGCTAAATTATTATTATTTAGTTGAAAAGTGAATGGAACTCTGATGGCTTTTATATAATCCATAAGCTGCTATCATTCTCCATGTTTGTGCTTGGCTCTCAGAGCAATGTGGGTCACTCATATCAGCATGAAAACTTATTTTGTTTTTGTATGAGTAATTGGAAGTTTCTTTGTTATTGTTACTTTGCTTGACATATGAAAATTCCTTCACTTCTTTTTGTGTATTGAATTTGTTACTTGGGAATGCACACACAAAAATAAAGATGACAGACTGTTGAGGTGATGTCAAATAGCTATCCAAACTATTATGACTACATATTTAGAAAGAAGAATTTTGATTTATATTACCTACATAACTTGGTTACTTGTGTGAATCATATTTCTCATAGTATCACTGAGCTTTCTAAGGTGATTTTGGTTGCTGTGTGAGTATGGGTTTAATTGATTTTTTTTTCCTGTATAGAATTTGGGTATTCTAGACAAGTAATCTACCACTGACCTATATCTCTTGCTGGGTTAAATTGTTTTCTAAGTAAAATTTTTGCTTTAGATAATATACTACTCAATATCGTCTAGTCACAGAAATAGCCAGCATCTTTGGATTACATGAAAATAGATACAAATTTATTATGCCTTACTAGGCATAAAACTATTATTTGTGTAATCTTACATTATGTTTGATAGCCTGTCAAAAATGATCATTATACTTAGGTCTTATGGCTTCCAGAAAATGCTTACTGAATTGTTCATTAGGTAGAAGTCTACAAATGGCACCCTACCATTCATATAGCTCACATTCAATGTCTCTAAAAATTGTGAAATCTTACTTCTAGGAATGTGTTAGGTTAAGTTAAACTAGTGACCTTAGACTGGGAAGGTGATATCCATGAATGTAACTTAATTATATGAACAGATGCAATCAGGGAATGTTCTTGTCCTCATGACAGAGGAGAGCAGAAGAGAATGTTAGGGAGATTTGAAGTAGAGGCAAGAGTTGACAAGCTATTGATGCCTAAAGATGGAGGCACTGCCTGAGAAAAAATGTGGGCAGTTTCAGTAGTTTAGTGAAAGAAGAAACTGAAGCTGGCACCTAGAGCCAAACAGGGCTGGATTCTGCCAACAAGCTAAAGGAAGTAGATTCTCCTCCCACAGTGTCTATATAAAAGCAAAGAAAATCATCACATTGATTTTGATTTTCTAATACCTTGACAGGATTCAACAGAGCTTGCCTAGATTCCAACTACACAACTGTGAGATGTTACATGGGCCTGTATTATGCTGCTAAGGTAGGGATTATTTGTTATTTGGCAATATGAAGCAAATGTATCAATCAAAACAGGTAGCTATTTATAATTTCAGGTACCTAAAAGGATGTCATTGCACTGTTTGGTATTTTAGAGTGTGAGTCCTTTTTCCCCTTACATTTCATTCGCATTACTTTTGTTTAAAACAGTGACCCTCAGACATCAGGGAAAGGTTTATCAATCTCATTAAGAATAAATAGCTGATATATGAAAATACTCAATATAATTGGTTATTAGGAAAATGCAAATCAAAGCTACAATGATGTACCATCTTACTCTAGCTAGCATGGGTATTATTGGAAGTATTATGGTAGTAAAGGCACAGAAAATTTAGTAGTGTAATTTAGTGTAACCATTATGGAAAAATGTATGGAGATTCTTCAAAAAGCTAAAAATCATACTCCTGGGGGTATATTCTATGGAAATGAAGTCAGAATAACAAACAAATTCCTGCATACACACATGACTTATGGCAATATTAACAGTAACTAAGATATGTATCAGCCTCATTGCCCTTTATCAGAAAAATGGATAATACATATGATATATTTATTCATTGGATTATTCAACTATAAAGAAAATGAAATCCTGCCATGTACATCAAACTTAAATTAGAGCTATTGTATTAAGTAAAAAAAAGTGACATTCAAATAATAACTTAGTATTGTGCATGTTTGGTCATATATGGGCACTAAAATCAGTTGACCTGATATAGAATTGGGATTGACAGGTGTTGGGAAGGGTGTAGGATGGGAAGATGATTTAATTAGTGCATAGTGTTTGGACATGCAGAGCTATCATACTGGGCCTCATTATTGTGTAGAGTCGATAAATATTAGTAAACAGATAAAAAATGAAGTTTAAAGTTTCATTTAAAATAACCATAATAAAACATTAAATCATCAGGGATTGTATAGGTATAACTGTCTACTGTGATGATACAGATAACAAGACAGAGAGCTGGTGGCTGAGTGCCAACATGCAGGACTTCCAACCCAGCCACACTTCTACTGAAGCTATACTTCTCTGACCTTTGTGTTTAACTGACCAGGTACATGATCCCAACTCCTCTAACCTTATTTGATTACTTGGTTCATTTTGCTCAGGATTCTTTTTATCTGCCAAAGGCAGTAGCATTAACTAGATTCAAAAAGCAATATTATAATAAGAGTTTTCTTAATAATATCCTAAACTACCACAGCATGCTTGCCTTTAACAGATAATTAAATGAAGTCTACAGGAAATAAGCCACTGCCCAAGGTCACTGTCTGCAACTGAAAAAACAGAAACTCATAAAAGTTTCAATTATTAGTTTGAATGTCCTTAGCCGGGACATGGCAGAGACCACTGCAATTCAAGCGTCTTGATTTCCTGTGTTTTTTATACTCTGAATTGGGCCAGCTTATCAATGAAATGAGGGCTTGACCTCAGATTATTTTGAGAAATACATCCTTATTCCTATTGGCTAGGCTATGCATAACTTAGAGCCAGGCTGTGAAATTTTCCAGACTACTAATTTCTGAGGGCTGCCTCCATCAATCAACTTCCCGAAATGTGTTGATATTGACTAGAAATCAAATACATAGTTCTACATACTTAAAGAATGCACATATGTGCCCATAATGACTGCATCCAGTCCTGCATGTGTCTAAACTGTGATTCATTCACCATGCACCACTCACCTTCTAGACCCAAACCTAATAGAGATGAGAAAAATCTCCCAGAAGATAAGCAGCATCTTTAAATCTAAACCAACAAAGTAAAATTAAACAACAACAACAACAAAAAACCACCTTGCTTGAGTCACTGCAACCTGGACTACTCTACTTGTGTTGCAGTTTTCTCCATCCATTTGTCTTTATTTAAAATGCACCTCTTGCATGATCCCCTTTAATCCTTTAATCATTAAAACATAGCCCATTTCTTTGGTTAACAGGCCACTCAGCAGAGATGAATGTGGGCTCATTTTTGTCTTTTCATATATTTGTTGGAATATGCATTCCCAATGGGTAGAAAGATGACTTTCTTGAAGATGCTTGAATTTCAATGTTTTCCCTGATAAATATAAGACCCATGGAGAGCAGACACTAAGACACTATTTCATCTATATAGCCATCCCATTAACACTTTAAGAGTTTCAAACAGTGGACCAAGAGCTCTGATTGGACCAACAACTCTGATTGGACCAAGAGTGGCCCCCTGAGACACAGACACAGCAAGCACAGAGTGGACCAAAAGCAGCTCACTCAGACAGACACCTCTTGCACCTATTGGAGGAAGAGATGGATAGACATCAGTACAAAAATACATATAACATCATAAAGAGTAATATGGCACCACCAGAACCTAGTGCTTCTACAACAGCAAGACCTGAATATCACAACATAGAAGAAACAGAAGAAACCAACCTTATAAATAATTTCATGAAGATGATAGATGCCTTTAAAGATGAAATGAAAAATTCCCTTAAAGAAATTGAGGAAAAGACAGACAAAGAATTGGAAGAAATCAATAAATCCCTTTAAGAAAGCCAAGAAAAAGCAATTAAATAGACGAAGGAAACAGTTCAAGACCTGAAAATTGAAATAGAAAAATGAAGAAGACACAAACTGAGGGAATGCTGGAAATAGAAAATCTGAGTAAACAAACAGGAACTAAAGATTCAAGCATAACCAAGAGAATACAAGATATGGAAGAGAGAGTCTCCGGTGTGGAGGATACAATAGATGAAACAGATTCATCAGTCAAATAAAACACTAAAGCCAAAAAATTAATAACACAAAATGTCCAGGAAATCTGGGACACCATGAAAAGGCCAAACCTAAGAATAATATGGATAGAAGAAGGAAAAGAATACCAACTCAAAGGCACAAAAAATATGTTCAACAAAATCATAGAAGAAAACTTTTCCAACTTTAAGAATGAAATATCTGTTAAGATACAAGAAGCTTATGGAACACCAAATAGACTAGACCCCCCCAAAAAAAGTCCCCTCACCACATAATAATCAAATGACTAAACCTACAGAATAAATACAGAATACTAAGAGCAGCAAAGGAAAAAGGCCAAGTGACCTATACAGGCAGACCTATCAGAATAACACCTGACTTCTCAACGGAGACTCTGAAAGCCAGAAGGTCCTGGACAGACATAATGCAGACACTAAGAGACCATGGATGCCATCCCAGACTACTACACCCAGCATAACTTTCAATCAACACAGATGAAGTGAACAAGACTTTCCAAGACAAAACCAGATTTAAACAATACCTATTCACATATCCAGCCCTACAGAAAGCACTAGAAGGAAAACTCCAACCTAAGGAAGTTAGATGCACGCATGGAAACACAGGCAATAGATAACCCCATAGCAGCCAATCCCAAAGAAGGGAAATACACACACACTAACAACAAAAGATAACAGGAATTAGCAATCACTGGTCATTAATATCCTTTATTATCAATGGATTCAATTTGCCTATCAAAAGACATAGCCTAACAGAATGGATATGAAAACAGGATCCATCCTTCTGCTACATACAAGAAACATACCCCAACTTCAAAGACAGACACTACCTCATATTAAAAGGCTGGAAAAAGACAATCAAATGAATTTAAGAAGCAATCTGGTGTAGCTATCCTAATATCTAATAAAATAGAGCTCAAACTAAAATGAATCAAAAGATATCTGGAAGGACATTACATATTTACCACAGGGAAAATCCGACAAGATGAAGTCTCAGTTCTGAATATTTATGCCCCAAATACAAGGGCACCTACATTTGTAAAAGAAACATTACTAAAGCTTAAATTGCACATCAAACCCCATACACTAGTAGTGGGAGACTTCAACACCCCACTCTCACCAATGGACAGGTCTGCCAGACAGAAACTTAACAGAGAAATAAGGGAACTAATAGACATTATGACTCAAATAGACTTAATAGATATCTACACAATATTCCACCCTAACACAAAACAATATACCTTCTTTTCAGCACCCCATAGAACCTTCTCCAAAATCAACCACATGCTTGGTCACAAAGAAAATCCCAACAGATACAAAAAAATTTGAAGTAACCTCTTGTATCTTATCGAACCACCATGACTTAAAATTAGATTTCAATAACAACAAAAATTACAGAAAGCCTACAATCTCATGGAAACTGAATAATGCTCAACTGAATCACCAATGAGTCAAGGAAGAAATAAAGAAATTAAAGATTTCCTAGAATTCAATGAAAATGAATGTACAACATACCCAAACTTATGGGACACTATGAAAGCAGTGCTAAGGGGAAAATTCATAGCACTAAATGCCCACATAAAGAAGTAGGAGAAATCTCACACTAGTGATTTAACAGAATACCTTAAAATTCTAGAACAAAAAGAAGCTAACTCACCCAGGAAGAATAGATGTCAGGAAATAATTAAATTAAGGGCTGAAATCAATAAAATAGCAACAAAAAGAACAATACATAGAATCAATGAAACAAAGAGTTGGT
>CABHPH010153433.1:0-13366 GCA_902168325.1 Peromyscus nudipes
CTTACCCACCATACTAGAATGGCTTGCTGAGCAAACCCAGAGAGCTGCCTGGCTCTGCCCACTCCCAGGCTCCGGTGTTTTCTCTATTCTCCACAACATTACCGTCTATCCACCAGAAAGTCTGTCTGTCTGCTTATATTGTTCTTATGTCTGACCCTCTACCCTCTCAGCTGTTAGACCTCAGGCAGGACTTTTGACTTTTTTTTTTTTTTTAGTTGAAATCTGGCCTTGTAGCCCAAGCTGGCCTTGAACCCATAAACCTCCTGTTTCAGCCCTCAGAGTGCTGGGAGTAGCATGCCTGGCTCATCCTTTTTTTTAAATTAATGTTTATGTGTATGGGTGTTTTGCCTGCATGTATATATGCACCACTGTGAAGCTGATGCCCACAGAAGCCAGAAGAGGGCGTCAGATTCCCTGGAACTGGAGTTACAGTAGATTGTGAGCCACCAGGAAGGTGCTGGGAATTGAACCGATGTTCTCTGGAAGTGCAGCTGAGCCATCTCTCCAGCTCCTATCTTTTTTTTTTTGTTTGTTTTAAAGTTTTTGTTTGTTTCATTTTTGTTTTATTGTTGTTGTTGTTTAGACAGGGTTTCTTTGGGTAACAGCTCTGGCTGTCCTGGAACTCACTTGGTGGCCAGGCTGGCCTTAAACTCACAGAGATCCACCTGCCCCTGTCTCTCAAGAGCTGGGATTAAAAATGTGCATCACCACCATCCAGTGCTCCTATCATTTTTTGTTTTTAGTAACATTTTGTTTTAATTTGGAATTTTTTTTATTTATGTGTGTGTCTGTGTGTATGTGCATGTGCATGCAGGTACTTAAGGAGGCCAGAAGAGAGCACTAGGTTCTTGGAGCTGATGGATGCTGAGATCTGAACTCATGTCTTCTGCTTCAAGAGCAGCCAACATTAGTTTTTTTGTTTTGTTTTGTTTTGTTTTGTTTTGTTTTGGAGATGGGGTTTCTTTGTGTAGCCTTGGTTGTCCTGGAACTCACTCTGTAGACCAGGCTGGCCTTGAACTCACAGAGACCTGCCTGCCTCTGCCTCCTGAGTGCTGGGATTAAAGGTGTACGGCCAGCACTCTCAACTGCTGAGCCATCTAGCCTCCCTCTCATAAATTATTCTTATTACAGCTGCAACAGATACTTGATATCTACTGTCACCCCACTTTTTTCTACAGTCTTGGAGATAGAACCCAGAATTCAGTGTTCTTGATGAATCTAGACAGCAGCCATCGCTATTTCTTCATAGCCTTTCATAGGGATTCAACCCTAGAACTCACTCATCCTCCCAATAGCTCCAGGTAGTATGGTTTCCACTTGACTGAGGGGGAACGGAAGCACACAAGAGTATAATGAATTGTTTGGCGGCACAAAGCACTCCAATCTACCCCGTATCTGAGGGTCTAGGCAAGCTCTGCCCTTTCTTTGAGCCTCAGTTTCCCCATCTGTGAGTGGAGCTTCTCCAGGCGCTCATGGGGATCCTGAGGGAGTGACCCTGCAGCGTGGGCAAACAATGCAAAGACTAGCAGCTGCCTTTGGGGTGTGGTAAGCAGACTGGGACCTCGATGTCCCATCAGCGTAGGCTCAACAGCGCGTGTATGAGCCCGGGCAGGGCAGGGGGTCGGCTGGGATCCCGGTCGGAGGGGACATAACAGGATGCCACCATCTGGAGACAATGGCAGAGGAAGAGGCCGGGCAGCTCCTCATGAGCGGGCACTGGGCTCCAGCAGGGCGGCCCCGCAATTGTGAGCCAGGACAGCTGTCGCCAAACCAGGAAGCCCCACGGGAGAGGGAAGAGGGCGGGAAGCCTGCTCTTCCTCCTACAGTCCCCAGCACCCGGGTTCCCCTAGTCTGGCGCCCCACAGCTGCAGACTCCTGGCCTCAGCGATCTACTCCTCACCCTGTGCTAATGAATCCCAGTCGGTCTGTGTGTCAGCAGTCAGCGCAGCGCAGCGACCGTATTTATAGTCACTGACAGTGCTGCGGCAGCGCCTAAATATAGAAGTTAGGCTATTCGGAGCCTGGGCCCTGAAGTAGGGTGAAGGGAAGCACACCTGCCACCTGACTTGTCACTGTCCCTAAGGTCACCCGGCCTGAGCTCACAGTGCCCAGAGACTGGAGCCGCAGGAGTTCTCACCCCTGGGGGACAGATGTTGGCGTTGGGGTGTGCAGCGGCCGAGTTGAAAACTGGAGTGTGTGTGTGTGTGTAGAGGGGAGGGCGGGGAGGCCTGTTAATCCTACTCAGAACTTGCAAGGCTGAGGCAGGAAGATCCTGAGTTCAAGGCTGGCCAGGCTAATGTAGTGAGAGCCTATGAGAGAGGTGATAGAGAGGCCAGTGGACAAGGAAGCGGAGAAGAGAGGAGAGGAGGAGGAGAGAGGAGAGGAGAGAAGTGTCAGGGGAGGGGCAGGCAGCTGTCAAAGCGAATTTCACAGATAAGGTGAGGTGCTTAGGGTGATGGTCCCTGGGAGAGACAAACTGGTTTGGGGGTGAGCGCCCATTAGTGTTCTGGGTCCCACACCCACCCACCTCCTCTCGCTGCTGTGGGCCAGCTTGAGAAAAGGGCAGAACTGTGACTTGAGTGTTCCTAGCTTCTAAGAAATGAAAGCTTCAGGAAGCTGCAGGGGCACCCCCAAACCCCAAACAAGCCTGGCACCTAGCAACACACTTCCCCTTTCCCATGGGCCTTAGCTCACTGGTGACAGCAGCTGGGGCTGGACAGGAGTGGGGGTTGGAGCTATAAATAGACGAAATATAAGCAGCTGCTGTCACATAGTCCCACAGGAAGCCCTGCAGAGGAGGTTCTTCACAGCCAGTTGCACCCCATTCAGAGGATCTTCAATCACCAAGATTTGGGGCAGGGCGGGAGAATTCAGTACTGAGGTGCTTAATGGGGAAATCAAGGAATTTCTCCTCCTCCTCCTCCTCCTCCTCCTCCTCCTCCTCCTCCTCTTCCTTCTGTGCTGGGCACAGAGCCCAGAGCCTCACTTGGGCTAAGCATGGGTAGTACCCCAGAGCCACCATCCAGCCCCTGGGAATGACTGTTAAAGGCAGTGTGTTATCATGAGCACCACTGAAATTTTAATGTGACCCTCCCTCAGAAGTACTGTGGAAAGCCACTGGAATGCTATACAGCTGTGAAAAGGGGCAGGCAACAAGATATTTGGGTCTCCACTAGATATTCCATTTATTTACTATAGAAGCTGAGGGGTTGGAGATGTAGCTCAGTGGAAAGTGCTTGCCGAGCCATGTGAGAGGCTGTGGGTTGTATACACAGGACCACAAAACATGGAAACAAGAGCTAGGTGTAATGGAGCATGTCTAAAATCCTGGTTCTGGGTTGTTTTGTTTTTTGTTTTTTGTTTTTGTTTTTTTCCAAGACAGGATGCTCTGTGTACCCTTGGCTGTCTTGGAACTTACTCTGCCTCTGCCTCCCGAGTGCTGTGATTTCTGGGGATCTTAAGGCAGAAGGGCTATGGGGCTATATGGTGAGAACTTACCTCAAAATTACACACACACAAAACCCAGTAAAATAAATTAATAAGCCAGGGGTGGTGGCACATGCCTTTAATCCCAGGACTCAGGAGGCAGAGGCAGGTGGATCTCTGTGAGTTCGAGGCCAGCCTGGTCTACAGAGTGAGTTCCAGGACAGCCAGGGCTACACAGAGGAAACCCTGTCTTGAAAAACTAAAAACCCAAAACCAAACCAACCAACCAACCAACCAACCAACCAAACAAACAACAACAAAAAAAACCCACCCCCCCCAAAAAAAACCCCAAACCACAAAACCTTTTTATTTCATCAGGTGTGGTAGCACACCTTTATTCCAATGCTGGGAGGCGGAGGCTGGCAGACCTCTGAGGTCAAGGCCAACCTGGTTTATAAGGTGAGTCTTGAAAAAACAATTATTTTGTGTGGGTATGTGTGTGTTTGTGGGTGTACATATGCCTTGGCACACATGTGGAAGTCAGAAGAGACTTGTGGTGTGGGACTTGTTCTCTCCTTTCAATATGTTCCAATTCAAGCCTTTAGCTTTGGTTACTGGGCCTGGCAGCCAGTGCCTTTACCCCCATCCATCTCACTTGCCCCATTTTTTTAAAGAGGAAGCAAGAGGGGGGTGGAATGGGTACACCCCCTTTGATCACAGCACTGGAGAGGCTCAGTAGGAGGCAGGAGGACCACTTTGAGTTCAAAGCTAGCCTGAGCTACACAATGAGTTCAAGACCATGTTGCGTTAGAGTGGAATCCTGTTTTGAAATTAAACAAAAGAAAAAGGAGAAGGAGCCCACAAGGCTGCCAAGGGAGAACTGGAGAGAGGGAGGGCCTGGGCCAGACGGCTGAAATGGCGGCCAGGGATGGGAGAGGGCCTGGGCACAGCTCTGCAGCCTTGCTGGGGTGCCAGGTGGCACTTGGCGGTGTTTCTGCAACTTACAGACCCCTGCCCCTTCCTCATTCTACAGGAGCTTCTGGGCACCTGTGAAAAGTCAGGGTGGGAATCAAGCCACTTTAGGGGTGTTCTAGGGCTAGGGCAGAAGGGTTTATTATAGTGGACTCCAAGGTCATCCCTCCCAGCGCTTCAGCTGCCTCCCTGGGACTCCTCTGTGTGGAGTTTTCTGGGCACTGGGAAAGGGAAAAATGTAAGCATTGCAGCTCAGATGGAAAGGTAGGTATCCTGGCAGTCGGGAGCCCAGAAACACCACAGTCACTGTAAGGTAGCAGCTTACAGCTCTGCTCCAGGGAAAGGTCCCCAATGCAACTGTAACAACTCGACTCCGGCAGGGGAGGGTTTCCCCAGCGAAGTTGTTACAGCTCCAGGGAAGTGTTACGGCTCTGCTCAGGTCTGGTGATATGTAACAACTCTGTTCCACTAGGGGAAAGCTTCCCCAGCCAAAGTGTTACAGTTCTGCTGCGCTCGCCTCTGCTCCTGTGAAAATTGTTATTACAGCTGGGCTCATTTCCATGAAAGTGTCACACTGCACAACAAACCTCACTGAAAAACTTTATTGAGAGGGAAGAGTCCAAGAGTGCAGCTGCCTCTTGTAAGAAATAGCAGCAAACTGAATAGGATACATACAAAGTTTATATTGGGGTGGGCGTGGGGGGCAGAGCTTTCCAGGGTGGCTTGTGATTAGTGGATTTTTGTAGTCTGATTCTGGGGCAAGCTCAGGGATTGATGGGATTCTGTGCTCAGGGATTGGTAGAATTCTGCAGCCTGACTCTGGGGCAAGCTCAGGGATTGGTGGGGGATTTCAAGCCCTGGTCCTGGGATCAAGTCAGGGTCAGGGGGTGTTTTTTCCTTGGCCCTTTTCACCCTACAGAAAGTACTGGCAGTCACAACCATTCCAGAAAGAGGCAGGGGCCAATGAAAATACAATCATCCCCCCATCTGCTCATCCAGTTGGGTGTCTGCATGCAGCCTCGAGGACCGTGTGTCAGATCCTAAAGAGGGAGGTGTCAGCCATGTGCAGCACACACACCAGCAAACCCAGCAACCAGGAGGCTGAGGCAGGAGGATCATAACTTTGAGGTCACAATGACCGATACACATTCAGACCTTGCCACTAACACCCTCATGTACCAGGCTTTTTCTTTTGGGCCACCAACCAGCTCCCAATCAAGACACAGAGACATGTTATTCTTTGTTACAAATGCCCAGCCTCTGGCTAGCTCTTTTAATGTAAACTAACCTGATCTACCCTTTGCCTTGGGGCTTATTACCTTCCTTACTGTTTTTTTGTGTTTTCTTTTTCTTTCTTTCTTTTTTTTTTTTTTTTTTTTTTTTTGTTTTCAAGACAGGATTTTTCTGTTTAGTTTTGGTGCCTGTCCTGGATCTTGCTCTGTAGACCAGGCTGGCCTCGAACTCACAGAGATCTGCCTGGTGAGTGCTGGGATTAAAGGCGTGGGCCACTGCCGCCTGCATAAATTGGTGTCTTAGTCAGTGTTCTATTCCTGTGGAGAGACACCATGACCAAGACAACTCTTATAAAAGAAGGAATTTAATTGGGGCTTGCTTACAGTTTTAGAGATTAGTTTGTTATCCTCATGGCAGGAAACATGTCCGCATGCAGGCAGACATGGTAGCTGAGAATTCTGTGTCTGGATCTGCAGGCAGCGGGAAGAGAGAGCCACTGGGTCTGGCTTGGACTTGTGAAACCTCAGAGCCCACCCCCAGTGACACTACCACATTGTAGTTCATCGCTGAAGAGAGTCAGGACAGGAACTCAAGCAGGGCTTGAACCTTGAACCTGGAGGCAGGAGTTGATGCAGCCTACTGGCTTGCCCTCCATGACCTAGCCTGCTTTCTTTTCTCCTCCTCCTCCTTCTCCTTCTCCTTCTTCTTTCTCTTCCTCCTCCTCCCCCTCCCTCTCCTCTTCCTCTTCCTTCTCTTTTTTTCCCCCTCAAGATAGGGTTTCTTTGTGTAGCCTTGACTGTCCTGGAACTAGCTCTGTAGACCAGGATGTCTTCAAACTCACAGAGATCCACCTGCTCTTCTTCCAAATGCTGGGATTAAAGGGCAGCATCCTGTGTCTTTTTTTTTTTTTTTTTTTGGTTTTTTGAGACAGGGTTTCTCTGTGTAGCTTTGTGCCTTTCCTGGAGCTCACTTGGTAGCCCAGGCTGGCCTCGAACTCACAGAGATCCTCCTGGCTCTGCCTCCTGAGTGCTGGGATTAAAGGCATGCGCCACCACCACCCGGATATGCAACATATCTTTACATAATTAAACACACATCCTTACATCGTTAAACAAATGCAGCACAAACAAAAGTAACACACCCTTACACAGCTAAAGTGATATTTCACATCATAAACAAATGTAACACATCTTTGCCCAGTTAAAATAATAATCTACAACACACACACACACACACACACACACACACACACACACACACACGCACACACACACACACCAGTGAGACCGTCATTTCACTCAGTGGCATACGCTAGACACAACTGAAAGCAGAGAGGGGTAGGGGTGCAGCTCAGTATAAAACACCTGCCTAGAATACTCCAGTGAGGGGCTGGGGGTGAAAACATAATTTTAAAATAATCGGGCTGGTGAGATGACCCAGTAGGTTGCCACCAAGCCTGGGGACCTCGGATCCCCAGGAGCCACATGGTGGAAGGAGGGACCTGACTCCTAGAAGCTCTCCCTGGACCTCCTTGGCCATCAGCACCATGGCCTATGCATCCACAAACCCACAAACAATAAATAAATGTAAAAGTTTTTTTCTAAATCAAATAACTGACAGCAGGGACTCTGGATCTGTGTACTCAGAGACGCACAGTTCACAGATGCCCACGGTGGAGACAACCCAAGTGTTAATCAGCACAAGGTCCATTCTGTAGCTGAATATTATTCAGTCATTAAAGAAGTAAAGATCCAGGCCTCCTGCAGAATACCGATTATCCCAGCTCTCAAGATGTGGAGGTGAAGGGGTCAGTGGAGACCATCTCCTGTCCCCAACTGGGCTCTTGTCCCACCCTTCTCCATGAATGGAGGGGCCCACAGGAAGAAGTGCAAACAAAGGGTATTGTATTGTCAGTTCAGGATTAGCAACTTTAAAATGGGATGAAAACCACTTAGAACAGACTGCTGTGCAGGTCTGAAATGAAGACAGTTTGAAGTCTTGTTGGCAGTGAGTGTTCCTGAGCACCCTTATCTTCCTAAACGAGTTGTGGGTCTTCACATCTACAGGCTGGCAACTGCTTTGGGTGAGCTCCCATCCTTAGCTGAAGCATGGTATCTCTAAGGCTAAGGATTGGTTCTGTTGAGTCCTGAAGACCGGCTTGAAGGTGCTCCCTGCCAGGGGTTAAGTCTTCAGCTCAGGGACTTCCACCTTCAGCTAGTGCATTCTCAGCCAGTTTAAAGTCGATCTTCTTTTTCTCCTCTGTGAGTTTTACAGCATCCTAGGTCTATGGAGTGCCAGCTAGTTAATGTGGACGTGCCAATAAGGGGAAGAATAGGACCAACCAGGAAAGAGTGGTCAGACTTGGAGGAGGAGGACAAGAACCCCAGGCCCACTAAAAGTTCACAGTCTGGCATGGAAAGAGGGCTCAGCAGTTAAGAATGCTCAGTGCTACTCAGAGGACTCAAGTTCAGTCCCCAGCACCATCAGGCTGTCACCCACCTCTAACTCCTTGTTGTTGTTGTTTGGTTGGTTTTGTTTTTTTGAGACAGGGTTTCTCTGTGTAGCTCTGGCTGTTCTGGAACTAACCTTGTAGACCAGGCTGGCCTCAAACTCAGAGATCTGTGTTGCAGAATATTTGTTTAACTGTGTAAAGATGGTTTGCCACCTAAGGCACCTGATTGGTCTAATGAAAAGCTGAACAGCCAATAGTGAGGGAGGAGGAGGTATAGGCAGGACTTCTGGGCAGGGAGAGTAAGTAGGAGGAGAATTTAGGCTCAAGGAGGAAAGAAAAAAGAGACAACTGGGAGATACCAGGGGCCAGACAGACAGACACAGAGGAAGCAGGAAAGTAGGACATGCAGAATGAAAGAAGGGTAAAAAGTCCTGAGGCAAAACACAGATGAATAGAAACAGGTTAAATTGAGTTAAAAGAGCTAGTGGGACAAACCTAAGCTAAGGTCTAGCATTCATAATTAATGATAAATCTCTGTGTCTTTATTTGGGAGATGGTTGGTGGCCCAAAGAAAAAACTACTACTACAGGTCTGCCTGCCTCTGCCTCCAGAGCACTGGAATCAAATCCTGCACCACCACCCTTGGCTTGCTGCTACACTAACAGTTGTCAGCTCTCCCCTGGTCCACTCTCAAAGTTTAGCCTGCCAGAAAGCTCCATCAGGCCTCACTTAGAGGCAGGAGAATCAAGAGGTCAGTCTACCTCAACTACGTAATGAGTTCAAGGCCAGCTAGGACTACATGGGACCCTGTTTCAACAACAGCAACAAAAAGACTAAGCAAGGTGCCCTTTGCCTTTAACTCCAGCACTCTGGAGGGAAAAGAACACAGATATCTGTGAGTTCAGGCCAGCTAGTGCTACATAGTGAAACTCTCTTGTTGTTTTCTTACTCTTTGTCTCTTTGGGGGCCTGACACCCAGCTCCCAAATAAATCACACACGGAGGCTTATTCTTAATTATAAATGTCTGGCTTTAGGTTGGCTTGTTGCTAGCCAGCTTTTCTTAACTTTAAATCATCCCATCTATCTTTTCCTCTGGGCTTTTCCTTTTCTATTCCTATATTGTTTCTTACTCTGTGGCTTGTTGTGTAGCTGGGTGGCTGGCCCCACAAAAAGACAAAGAGTTAAAACAAACAACATTTTGGCACCCAACATGGGGCTCAATTTCCATAGTGTCGGAAAAAGCTTTTAAAAAATATGGCTACTTTAAGAGTTTCTGCCAGACACTTTCTGCCAGACAGTGAGTCCCTGAGCAGCTAGTATGTTAAATAGGAACAATAAACTAAGTAAAAACGCGTGCCACAGCACAAGCATCAGCATTCTAGAACTCTAGGAAGGTTGAATGCAGTTCTTGGTTATCTACCTCTGATCAAGCTGTGGGTTTTAGGCCTGGCTTTCATGACCAAGAAGCAGGCGGAGCCAGCCAAGAGCCACTGGCAGAGGATCCAGGTGTAGGTTAGCAGTTTTAAGTTTGCTTGTGTGGTCAAAAAACTAGAGATTTGCAGTAAAAGAGGTCCAGATGGAAAAAAACTTTAAACAGGTTACAGTGTGTTTAACAATGTGCATAGACTTAAGAAAAGAAAAAGGGTATTGTTATAGAAAAAATGAATAGTTTATAAAATAAAGTCCTTAAAGAGAGAGTAAAAGAAAAAAGCCACATAAGAGGGAAATTCACAGGGAGTTTGGATCCTGTATGTTATTGTGTTGATTTTGAAAATTTTTTTAATGCTGAAGAGCAAAAGACAGCTGCCAGGACACATGGGATTGTGAACTGGACTGCTAAACCACCTAGACACGTTAGGGCTATCTTAACTTTAAAAATGAAGTAAAAAATACATTTTTCAAATAGAAATAAAAAATGCTTTGAAGTTTTGTTCCCACAGGAGATGAGAGGCTGTGGATTCCTTCAGGGTTAACATGGATTGGGTTTGATCTGGCGAGACCTCCTGAAACTTGACAGGTGATATCTATCAGCAAAGGTTACTGCTAGTCTTCCCAGGACTTGGTCATTATCTCAAAATTTTCTCAGGGACCCTAAAGATACTTCATCCACGGACAGCAGGAAGCAATATGGAGAAAACCTCGCCCACATTCCCAAGAGTTGAGGGGTGTGGATGGTCTTTGGTTATTTGTTGGGTTATGGATGTTTGTTATAATTTAAGGGAATACAGGATAAAAAGACAACTATTAATCTCAGATATTTTGTATTGGCATGAATTTTGGTATATTGATACAAATTTAAAGTTAATTTTGTTACAGTATATATATATATATATATATATATATGTTTCTACTCTTGTTTGGGGTACTGTGCTTATGCAGTTCATTTAAAAATGCAATGTATAAGAAATTAGGAGCCAGGCGGTGGTGGCGCACGCCTTTAATCCCAGCACTCAGGAGGCAGAGCCAGGCAGATCTCTGTGAGTTCGAGGCCAGCCTGGTCTCTAAAGCGAGTTCCAGGAAAGGTGCAAAGCTACACCGAGAAACCCTGTCTCAAAAAACAAAAAAAAAAACAAAACAAAGAAATTAGGTTGGCAGTTAATATATAATAATTAAACCTGTAGTCACATTAGATATGTTTTCTAGGTTAAATAGGTATATTTTAGATATATAAATGGTCTTCAAACCTTTCAAAGACCTACAGAATATGGCATTTAAAATGTTTTGTTAACGTAGTGCTTTTCATGACATGGAGACACATCTGCTCCTGGCAGCACCAATTTACTTCAGAGATGATGGGCATCAAAGAAACTCCTTATAGAGTTTGCTTTCAATGTGGCAAGTCATTTGGGCAAGAAGCTGCTCTTGCCTTGACTGATTGACAGTATGCTGTATAAACTGGACATGCAGGACTCACAGGAAAGTGACTGCTGAACTTTGCCAAAACAAAGTGGGATGGTCTTTCAGGGTTCCTGCTTCACAGAAGAAACTGCCAGATATTCTTCAGGACACAGAGGAAAGTGACTGATGAACTTTGCCAATACAGGGCAGGACAGTCCTTCAAATTTCCTGCTTCACTGAAAAGTTTGCTAGATGTTCTTGGCCTGTAGGCTGAAGATGCATGCCCCAGCATTGCAGAGGAACTTTGGGTGACTGTCCTGGCTGCCAAATATCTCTGTTGTTAGACCTTCTGGGTCTTTGATGGAGTTGATAAGTTGTAGTTTTCCTTAGTTATGATAGAAGGTAAATTAGGTGTAAAAATTTGGATTCACTAAGATAAGATAGATAATGAATTATTTTCTCTGAATATACTAACTACAAATGGACAGAATATTGTAAATATAATTCTTACTTGATAACTGTTTTGTTGTATGTAGTTGTACTATGTTAAAGTTAAAACCTTTCATTTTTATTTAGATAAAAAGGGGGAAATGTAGTAGAATATTATTTTAATGTGTGTTACTTTTGTTTATGTTTCATTTGTTTAACTCTGTGATGATCCTTTGCCTGTCTAAAACACCTGATGGTCTAATAAAGAATTGAAAGGCCAATAGCAAGGCAGGAGAAAGGATTGGCGGGTGGGAGGCAGAGAGAATATATAGAAGGGAAAATTTGGGAGGAAAGAAGAAGTAGTCAGAGAAGGAGGAGGATATCAGGAGCCAGCCACCCAACTACACAGCAAGCCACAGAGTAAAAAACAAAGAAAGGTATACAGGAATAGAAAAAGAAAAGCCCAGAGGCAAAAGACAGATAATTTAAAGTTAAGAAAAGCTGGCAAGAAACAAGCTAAGGCTGGGCATTCATAAATAAGAATAAGCCTCTGTGTGACTTATTTGGGAGCTGGATGGCGGGCCCCCAAGGAGACAAAGAATAAGAAAACGGCAACATTCTCTCTCAAAGAAAGTGTGGGGTGGGGAGGAAGAGGAAGAAAGAGAAGAACACTCCAGGAAATGCTTATCAGGTCGAGGCCTGTTTGCTCATCCTAATGGCCAGTGTGGCCACACATCACCTCTCAGCTCTTTCCACAATCCTGAGACACGTACCCATTTCTCTCCTTCTTTACACACTTGACCGCTGAGCAGCCAGTGAGTCAGTCACCACTGTGTACATGCTGGTGCTCTATGTAAGGACAGTGTGTGGGCCACCCCACCCCACCAGAACCCCGTAGGGCAGACACTGCAGGGAGGCCGCAAGCAAAGAGACAGGGAGGGGGGTAAGAGTGTGCTGGGGTGAGTGTTTGGGACAGAGGACTAGGGATGGAGGAGACCTGGGCCTGAAATAAGGATGCAGGGTGTGGGGAAGATGGTGTTTGAGAAAAAGTGTGAGTGGGGGCTGGAGAGGTGGCTCAGGGGTCAAGAGCACTGGCTGCTCCTGCAGAGGGCCTGGGTTCAGTTCTTTGCACCCACAGGGCGGCTCATGACCGTAACTTTAGTTCCAGGGGATGAAACACACTCTCTGGCCTCCGTGTGGTGCGCAGACATACATGCAGGCAAAACACCCATACACATGAATATAATAAATAAAAGGTTTTTAAAAGAAAAGAAAAAAAGGTGTGAGTGAGGAAGGAGCCTACAGTTATCTTAGGAAGAGTGTCCCAAGCTTGGAGAAAGGCTCAGGCAGAAGCTCTGGGACTGGGGCACACCTGGGGTGGAACAGCAGAAAGTAGGGAACAAGAGGGAGAGCAGGGGTACATGAGGGATGTGTGCATTTATCAGGGTACCCTGTGCTGGGGGTCACCCAGTAGTGGAGCCCTTGCCTACCAAGCACCAGTCAGCAATAGGGATCCCCTGTACATCAACAAACAAACAAAACATAGTAACAAGACTCACAGCCAAGAGGGAAGCTGATCAGCAGCCATGGCCTGCAGCTGCCAAGGGCCTGGAGGACTGCTGTCATGCCGTGGGCACAGGGGGGTACAGGGGTGCAGGAAGGACCCACATCACAAGACTGTCTGCATGCTGCTCTCCTAGCCCCTCCAAAGTAAGCAGAGTCAGGGTCCTGTTGACTGTTCTATGTCTTCAGAAGTTCCTGCCCAAGATCAGTGTGGCTTCTCTCTTGTCTCCTTAACCCCCCAGGGACCCTGTCTGACCACACCTATGCTGGTGCCAGAGCTCTAATGCTTAAAATTGTGAAGGAGGAAGGTCTGTGTGTAACTTTACACACAGTGGGAAAATTGAAGCTGGAGTAGAAAGAAATTGCTCAGGGTCACAGATGGGGCAGAGCAGGGGACAATGGTTTCTTTCTTTCTTTCTTTCTTTCTTTCTTTCTTTCTTTCTTTCTTTCTT
>CABHPH010153435.1:0-12774 GCA_902168325.1 Peromyscus nudipes
TGTTCTATTAACATTTCAACCCCCGCCCCCCTCCAGAAACTATTGTGGTTTGCTATTTATGTTCATCATAAATCCACACACTTTCAGTGAGTACAGTAGCCAATGGGAAAGTGCAGTCTCATTCCTTGCATTCCAGTAGACTGGCAATGTCTGCCAAGTATTGACTATTCTAGTATCCACTTGTGGTAGCAAATGAATATGTTTTCCATCTGTGTATTATTGCATGAATTGTATAAAGGGAAAGTAAGGGGGTAAGACAGAATGGATTGCATTTAATATTTAAGTATGTTGTCACTTATCTCACGTATTAAATGTAACACCAATGTTATTAGTAACTATTTCAATAATTTTATAACCCTGCTGCTTCATTTTCCTATATTTTTCTAAGTATTGGGAGACTATCTCTGAATTAAGAAATTTTTGGCTGGCTTGTCTTTTTAAAAATCAGTCAATCTTGTCAGTTCTTTACTGATACAAATGTAGCATCCATAGTTTTTTTTTTAAAACATAATAGCATCTTTATTTTTCCTAGAACAATTTTCAGACATATTCAGTTTTATGACCTTCAGGAACAGGTCACTTCCTTTTCTGACCCTTTAATTGTAGGTACAAGTATTTGCCTGTGTTAGGATTACAGTTTAGACATTGGCCAATGCCCATCAACTTTCACAAAGAACAGACAGTACTTTCTCTCTGGCTTTATTTATTTAACTGATTACTGCTCTTTCCTGAGGAGTGGTACAGTGTAGCTCAATGAGCAGTCTAAGTTCAGGCAAATTACATTTATTTGTCTAGTGTTTCCTAAGCACTCCCATCTCTTAGTCACTGTGGATGTAGAGATAAGACACAAGTTTGTAAGTCCCCAACTTTATTGTCACTCTTTTCTAGAAACATGTGGAATTTCCACTGGACTTTAGTTCTCATCTCTAAAATTTTGCTGCTGATCACTGAGGCCCCATTACTCTCTAATTCCCATCCTTTCATAATTAACTATATAATAAACTACACTCCTGACTTTCACAGGTCTGAAATTCAATTACTGGTCCTTAGTTTTATGCTCAACAAATTACTAAGCTCACCATTGTTAGATTATTAGATCATTTTTAACTGAAAATACAATCGCTTTATCATGACATCACATTATTCTTGGAGGGTGCTCGAACTCATTATGAGCATAGGTGATGTTCAGAAATAATTGTACATACAAAATAAAAATAAAAATGTCATAAAATAAAACAGGAGAGTTGGCTCGGAGGATCTGAGTTTGGATCCTGGCACCGACCTAAAAAGCCTCTAATCCCAGCAGTGGAGAGGCCAGGACAGGAGGGTCTCTAGAGCACACTCACCAAGCAGTGTTGTGGGATCAGTCAGTTCCAGGTTGAATGAGGGACTCCACATCAAAAGATAATCTGGAAATTAGTCCAGTAAGACACCTGGCATCCACTTAGTGGCCTTCATACACATGTGTACATAGTTGGACAGGCCTGCACATACATGAACATACACATACCACACAATACAAGAGGAGAAAGATGTGAAATAAAAACCATAAAATAATTTTGTAATATATTTACTAACAGAAAATTATAAAAGTCCCTCTTAGGAACATCAACAAAGAGAACCTTGGAGAGGATTATATTTTTCTGAATTTTTTGCAGCTTACTGTAAGCACTATTGTTAAAATTATTAATTAAGATGTGAGATGCACTGCTGGCTGCACATCAGTGAGTTCCATCACAACCTGGATAGAATGACTCCTTGCTGTGTCCTGGCCGGAAGAAGAATGGTAGAAAGAAGAAAAGCCCAAAGCCTTTGAGCTGTTTGTTTTTGTTTGTTTGTTTTTTCCAATGGCCCATTTTCCTTTTGTCACAACAAGATCCCTAACTGATGCTGTTCTGGAAGTCCCTGTATACCCAAAATAAGCTTGATGTGATCCTCCTGTCTCTACCTCCCAAGTGCTAGGATGTAGGTGGCCATACCAGTACAATGCAGGGGGACTGGAAGCCGAGGCTTCATGGGTTCTTGGCAGGCACTCTACCGACTGAACTGTAGCCTAGTCCTATCTATCCATTTTCAAGATTTTCTTTTAAATGTGTAAAATGTGACTCTAAAGTTTGCTGTTAGGTAAACAAGCTTTAAATACCCCTAGTAGACTCAAAAGCCAGACAACACACTGAGATCACATAAGCACCATTGATGACTGAGACATCACTGTTCCAAGAGAACAGTTTGTCTCTCCCTTCAGAGTCTCCCAGTTTGCAAATCTGCAAGCCTGGAACACTGGGTAACGGAGATGCACATGAGTGGAAATGAAAAGTTTGTGTACGTGTTGGGTATTTGCTTATTTACCTGAGGTGGTATCTTGCTGTGTTCACTGGACTAGCTTTGAACTCCCAGGCTCAAGTGATCCTCCTGTCTCGACCTCCCGAGTAGGTAGGTAAGCCTACAGTGGCATTTCCCCATACCCAGCAGTATTTACTTTCTGTATTTCGTATATTTGTTTACAGAGTCCCAGGCTATTTGTAATATGAGATTTCCTTGACCAGTATGATTTCCTTCTAATTAAATTATGTCACTTGTTTTTGTGCCATTTGCACTAAACAAAACAAAACAATACAAAACAAAACAGATGTGATTTCTATTGCTCCATGAGATCATAATACAATGATATCTATTCAGTTTTTATACAACACTAGCAATTTGATAAACTTGACCTTTCCCTAGAAAGAACAACTAATTAAAATATTCAGGAACAAATGTTTACAATTTCTCCTGAAAGGAAGCCACAGATTGAAATGTATACAATGAATCTGATAAAATGGTCAAGATCTTGTTCTAAATCATGGCTCCTCTGACATTTCCCCATATTCCCACCTCTGAGTTCCTAGATACACTAGAGTGGAAATGTAGTTAGCCTAAGAACTTCTTTCCCACAACATTGTCCCTTATCGCTCTTTGTCTTGGAGAGATACCATATCTGAAGCCTCTAAGGAGCCCTGGACTGCCAGCATTGTGTGTAATCTGAGAACTACGGAACCTCATCCAAGGGTCTCCACTGTGCTGTGTTACAATGGCTGAGATTTCTCCCGTCACATGAGTCTGATAGGCTTGTTGGTTTTCAGAAGTCCTTTCTAAAACCTAAGTGCCTGTAGAAGTGAGGTCCTGAAAAAAGTGGACATGCACAAGAGGCAGAAACCTCTCAAGATAAATTTTCCCCCTACCTCTGCCCTCCCTCAACGTTACCACATCACATGCCTTTCCCAGGGCGCATGCTAGCTTAGGTTTTTCAGTCTTCAACACCCCCTCCCTATCTCTGCTTCCTTACACAACCAGGCTTCCTCCTGCTGCGTTCACTCTCCCAAGCTCTGCAGTCTGAGTTTCGTTGTTTCCCACGAGACTGACAGTCATTCCTGTCCAGTGGAGTTAAAGGTCTTTTCAGACTTTATCACGTCAACCTTTCAGTTCCACTCATGGTTGCCACACCCTCCATTCAACTTTCTGTACTTAAATTCTGTAAAGCCACCTTCACCAAGAGCTGCTTTTGTCTCCCCAAATCTCAGCATTGGAAACTTAAATATAGCAATGGCTGCAGTTCAGTCTGTTCTCTTCTTGAACCCATATTCTACTGAACATAATCTCATAGGTACCTTTTGTTGACCAGTCCCCTTACAGAAAGACAGCTTCTCACAGGTGCATTATAGATGTCCTACAGGCTTCCCTTGCCAGGCATAACAGAAGATGGCAATTCATGCTCTTTCTGTTTCCTTTCTCCATCTCTGATGTCATTATGCCCAGTTCCTCAAGTTGGAAACCAGCAAAATGCCCTCTATACCTCGCTCTCTCTTCCTCTTTCCAATTAGTCATGGAATCTTACACAATCTATCTTCATACCACTTGCATCCATCTCTTTCAGTCTATCTTCTTGAGACTCATGATGTCAAACCTGAATGATTAATATTATTTTACCTTCTTGCATCTCCCCACATCAAACCACATCTATATGAATAACTGCAGTTATTTTCAAACCGCAGTGTATAGTTTTACCCAGTATCCCTTCATTTATTCCAATTGCTTTTTAAAAAGAGTTTAGACTAACTTTAGCTGTCATTCATAAAGTGTTTGGTAATTTGTTTAGTGAAGCTTGAGGAAAACGCGCGGAGCCTCGATGTTGCTGCTGTTTGTATTCTAGAAGGTCTTCCATGGTTGCACTGACATATATCTGATCATTCCCACACTTCTCTGTAATCACTCTAATACAGTGGGGCCAAGTGTGTCCATCCCCAGACCTCTCAGTGCCTCGTAGGCACGTGTTTCAGAAATCCTGTCTGGTTGCCTCAGAGCTCTGGCAACCTCGGTACCTGTGTGCTCTATTTCCTGTTCATTCTTCTCACCAAGCTGATGTCGCAACTGCCTGTTGGCCACCACCACCATCGAAACTCTTCCCTGGGCTCCTGGGCATTTGTTACAAAGAGGCTAGCTTCCATCGGTGTCTCTCTGAAAGTAGACGTGGCAGCAGGAACTTTTCTTTCCTCCACCTCTCATAAGCTGTAGGTGAAGCGTCTGTGTTTTAGCAGGAATCCATGAAGTAGTTTCTTGCTGGCAAATGTCACATCATAGACCCGCCTGTAGGGCTGGCCCTTTCTGGTGTAGCAGAATTCTTTCCACGAGCAGGAGCTTGAAGTATCTGAGAAGGATGAAATCACACATCCCTAGGTGGCATTAAACTGTTGAGATGTTTTCTGTTTGTGTCTATCACTTACCTAATTAGACATAGTTTGTGAGCTCAAGCACCTGCTCTGCCTCCACACACTATTCCCATGGGAAAGTTAGACAAATGTTTAAACATTAGAATGAATTCACCACTGTGTAAATGCCTTTCAAAATTACATACATAGTATATATGTATAATATATGTATAATGTATATATTTGAATCAATTCTGTCTTTTTCAAATGCCCTGTTATTTGCAGTAAGTTTAGCCCATAATTAGCACAAGAAGATTTAGAGCAACAGAGAGCCTCTAATAGTTCTGCTAGGAAAAAAGTCAGCCCAGTGTCTGTTTCCTGTTGAGGAGGAGTCAGTGAAAACTTGAAGTGGAAAGGAACAAGACAGACTTGAAATCACAGAAAGATATTTCTGGAATTGCAGAGTATATACATGAACCAAAAATTTGCATTTCATGAGTAATTCATATTATCCAAATTCCGTTTTGAAATGTACCCTGAATGTTCATATTATTTTATTTATGTAAATTACTGCCTGAGTTTCATAGTTCATTATGCAAAAGGGCCTCAAACATTTTTTGTTTTTGTTTTGTTTTGTTTTTTTGTTTTTTGAGACAGGGTTTCTCTGTGTAGTTTTGGTGCCTGTCCTGGATCTTGCTCTGTAGACCAGGCTGGCCTCGAACTCAGAGAGATCCATCTGGCTCTGTCTCCTGAGTGTTGGGATTAAAGGTATGTGCCACCACCGCCTGGCCTCAAACATTTTTATACAAAGGTAAAGGGACAATAGTGCTTCTTTCCTTTCATGGGTGAATGACTGAAAAACAGAACTCAAAGTTTTGAGGGTGATGCCGGTTCTTCAGTTTTGTATTTGAGGAAATTAAGGTAACCTTACAAGACGTTTTCATGTTGGAGCACTGTCAGTTGACTCGGGCTGTTTCTACCTTACCAATGACATGATTCATACTCTTGACTTTGGGGATAATGTCAGAAAATCACAAGTTAAATCTGCATATTCTTCTGTGTTGATGTAGGTTCCTATCTGATCCCGCTCCCCGCAGCTGAGCTGACGAACTGTTCGGATCTGGGGACTCTCTGTCAAGGTAGGGAGCCATCTTCCCGAACCGTTTTGTGTTCTTGTGCTTGCTGTTTGGGATGATATAGTTGCCGCTGCTTTGGTTTTTATCTTAATTTTCACCCGAAACCACAGAAACAGCAAAACAAGAATGTGTGGGTGTGTTTTAGCTGGGTGGGTGCACAGTACCAGTGTGTACAAATAATGTGCTGTCAGGACATATTGGCCACGTTGGCCATATTTCCATAAAACTCAGGGTTTTCTAAATGTGAATGGTTATATGCTGCTTAAAAGGATTGGTTTCATTTCTCCCTATGTTTCTTCTTTATAATATATCAAGCATCTTGGATATGCAGCCATGCAGTGTTTTAAAGAAGTGCTCATATCCATAAATTGGAGAGAAAGCGTATATTGAATATTTACATAAGATTTGAAGATGAGGCCATGAGGCAATTTACTTTATATTATATAACTTGAATCTTAAGATAAAAATAGTTAAAGTAAGCTAATGTTAATATTACTGTGTTAATTATTTTGATGCTTCATGGTTATATTGCGGATACAATTGTTTTATTATTAAGTAGTTGCCTGGTAATAATGTATAGTTATATATGTATGCAATATGCCACAAAAATAATAATATAAAAATGTTGCTTCAATTTATCATTGCTCCTTCTGATTTTTTGTGACCAGTTTTCATCCATTGTCATGCTAAATTCCTCTATTAAATGTAACATCTTCTATGTTCCACATGAGAATCAAGGGTGTATGCCTTTCCATAGAAGGTGGCTTCGTTAAGAGGCTCATGGCACAGAGGCAAGAGATTACAAGTAAGGTCAAGCAAGTGGAATGTAAGCTCTTTGCAGTCTGAGAGTCAGCCAGACAGGGCAAGGAGGAAACTCACTATTTTTGGATTTCCCTTCTAAGATAACGTGAATATTATTACCAATCAATTCCCCATGAAAATGACATTGTTTGTTTTTATCCATGAATTCTGTGAAGTTATGAAATAATTTTATAAAAATATACCAGAAGACCTTTGATCCAAAGGTTTTAAAAATTCATTAATTATTTTTTATTATTTTAACATAAGCCACTCATTCTGTGGACCAAAGGACCAGAGACTCAGTTTTCTTCTCAATTTGTCCCTGTTTTTTCCTTCATAAACAAAAACATTTTCATAACACATTTGCACTAAGGATGAACACAATTATTCACAATTTTGATTTTAAAAAAATCAAAATTATTTCCACTGTATATTTTTATATTATTCTGGAATGGAAAATCAGTGTCGTCACATACATTTTGCACCAAGGAGTTCAGCCTTTTCTCTGGTGCATTTGGAAAGCAATTCTCTGAATCATCTCTTCATTGTTTTATACTTAAGTAACATTTAATTACAAAGATATAACAAATCGTCATTACACATATGATTGTGCTCCAACACAAATGCATCCATAAGATAAAATGAAGGACAGTTATGTGCTTCGTTAATTTTCTTCTGACAGAGGCATACAATCTCCAAGAAAGAAGCCATGGAAGCATCACAGGAGGGTTGCCTGTTTGTGCGCTTTCAAGTATCACACAAACAGCTCAGACATAAGACTTAGAAAATACTTCCCTTTAAGGGTTGTCCTTGCAGAATATCCCCCCCCATTAGTGTTTGTGAAGCTTGTGGGGCCTCCAAATGATTGGTTTAGTCCACGCACACCAGTCCCTTGTTTTTCTTTTGCATTTATCTTTTCCAGGAGAGATGATACATTTTACTTGGCTATTTTATTTTTCTAGTCTCTGTGTATCAGTCCAGACTGACTCAGTGTAGCTAGCTTCTAAGGTGTAGAGCTATGCAGATTGCCTGTTTTGAACTTCCTTGAAACAGTCTCTGGGAACTAGTTTGTGGAAAGAGTAATTTCCCATGTGATTACCAGCCTGGTGATAGCAGATGTAAGTGTAGAATCAAACCGTGCTTTCTCCAGCTCATCTGTGCCAGCTCTCGGCCTCTGTGCAATGTGGCACCAAAGCCATGCAAACGGATTCTTAATGTGCCCTAGAAAGCCTCGCTTCATTTTATGCACTGTAAGCTTTTAGCCTATTGTATTAGAAGCATGGAATAGTTTCGGCTCTCTTGTGCATTTTCATGTGTTAGCTGTAGAGTGCTTATCTGTATTAACTGTTTTATGCTCTTTATAAAATTGCATCTTTCTCATCTTTATTACCAGCTACTGTAAGCCCTCCTAGCACTACATCACCCACAGTCACCACTAACATCCCTGTTACTAACAGAATCCATAAACAAAAGAATGGTAAGACTCATTGGGTAAGATCCTATGTGTAGTATGTCTGGAGTACGGAAAATTGTGTTCTGAGAGTGGAAATCCACTGTTCCAGCAAAGTTCTGTGATTGGCAGCACTTGGTTCATTAGCACCTTTGAAGACTAGTAAAACAAGCACCATTGTGTCTTGCTTCCCAACTGAACCGATAGCTCTGAGTACTTTGCTTCACTTTTGAATTATTTTCTTTCAAAGAGAAGTTTGGCTTTTTGGAGCCCATTCCCTATGGTGGGATGCCTTGCTCAGCCTAATTGCAGAGGGGAGGGGCTTGGTCCTGCCTCAACTGAATGTACCAGGCTTTGTTGACTCCCCATGGGAGGCCTTACCCTTTTGGAGTTGTGGATGAGGGGTGGGAAAATGGGGGGTGGGGTGGAGAAACGGGAGGAGGGATGGAAGGGGGAACTGTGGTTGGTATGTAAAAATGAAAAAAAAATTAAATAAATAAAAAAGAAAAATATTTAATTGAGAGGAATTAATTTTCATTATAATACATCCAAGAGGGGAAAAAATGTGCTTTCATTTTTATAGGGTTTTGTCAAATTATAACAACTGAAAACTTTCTGGTTGAGAAATAGGATTTCTCTGTGCACGCCAAAGAGCAGCAGGCTGGATAGTGCCAAGAGTACCGCCTGGGGAAACAGGTTTTAAAAGGATGTTATGATGTGTCAGAAACCTGATTCTTGGCATTTAATTTTTCGTGGAAGTCACCTTTGTGCTTACACACTTACGAGATTTAGATCAGTGGCCATGGTAACAATTTACACCTTTTTATCACTTCTTGATGAACACTGATTAGGATGTGTTATCAGTCAAGTCTCCAATAAGTTTGGGGGTAGCTTTGCTTTGCTGGACCTTGAATCCAGGGTTCTACACAGTAGGCAAGTACCCTAACTCTGAGCTCCACTTGGAGCCCCAATTTTTGAACAATAGAATTTCCAGTAATTCCAGCATTTCCGGCCCGTTTTTCTCCATTTATGCTTTTCTGTTGGTACTCATCATAATGTTCAACTGTGGCGGTTATGTCTTGTAAGAAACCAGTAAAGTGAAAGCCAGATGGCTCAATTCTTTATTTAATTCTGCCGTACACATGGATCACATACATAACCATTTGCAATTTGGAGTTAGTGGTTTCAATTTCTTGTAATAAAGACACATTCCAATCAAATGAGTGCCCCACTGCCTTCAACATAGTAATGGTCTCAAATATGAGATACTAGAGGAAAGGAGTTTTATAAAATCTGATCCTGTAACTTGTAAGATCAAAACATCTGTAATGTGTCACCAGGGGCCCAAAACCCAGGGAAAAATAAACCCACATAGTACACTGATTTTTTTTTTCCTTATAGCTTCAGAGGTTACATCAACTTCCTCTGTAGGGACATTTACATTGGAAGTATGGAATATTTTACATGAAGCGTAGATATAAATTTCTTTAGGGTTATAAAGACATCGATTCAAGGAAGTGTTTATGGTTTCTCTGCTAGTTACACCACAGATATTTATGATTCCATCACCGCCCCCCACCCCAAGCAAGCAGCAGCAGCATAAGTTTCCAGTGCATATTCCACATGGACTCCTGCCATCAGATGGGAATATTATAATTCTGAGTATTTTCCTCTTTGTATGAGTGTACAAAGAGCCTCTGTGGCACTTTCCCTTCAGAGCTGGCACATCCTCTGCTGCCCAAGAACACTGACATGATGCTTCAGAGCCCTTAACTTGGTGGGTTGGAGCTGTATTCATTTAATCATGCAGTTTCTAACACGCTTGAAGAGACCCTTGTTCAGGCCATCCGTCTCTACGTCATAACCTTCACTGGAGTTTCAACAAAGCAGGCAAATATTACAGTCGGTTAAAATGGTTTATCTTGACTGCATTAATAAAGAAGAATCTTATTCAGATGACTTGTGATTAACATACAACTTTAACCATTAAAATATTAGGTCACCGTGTGGTGGAAATCATCCCAAAATTTTGTGCTCCAACTATTCTTCATCTTTGCAATTTTCATCATATATGAAACCATGTGTGTTTCATACATTGACTGACTCACTCTTTATCTGTACTTACATGAGATTTCATTATTATAGAATGAAACCATAGCTGCAGAAGTGAAAACTTGAAACAAGTACAATACCACAGTGTTCCACAACTACCTCTTATATCCTACTGGATTTCTGAGGGCTTCCAGCCTGAGCCTTTCATTATCTTTTCTGAAGAGTAAGAACAAAGTATTACAAACAAAAATATTCAAATAAGGCTTTCCCTTTGTCCAAATTTAAAATAATTGAGAAGAGATCATTTTTCTTTGTAAATAAATCACATTTATGTCCTGTCCCAGGCTCTCTAATGCCATTTACATACTATCAACCATTTGTTATTCTTTGAGAAACTGGCACAGGAAACATTCTCAGGCTATCTGATATATTAGAAAATAAATCCTATTTTTTCCCATTGTCAGGAAGACTGGGACAACTGTCAAGTCTATTATCTACCTTATCCAGTCCTCTTAACTCTGGGCTGTCAGAATTTTACTGAGTTCATCAATAATAATCTGCCAGTGTAGGAAGAGAGAGAGCTAGCTCACTTAATGGTCAGACCTTCTACTTCACTATACCAACCTGATTGGTTCTAATTGTCATGAAACATTCTTATTTTTCTTTGAAAGTCTCTTCTCACCATTTTAAACAGAATTTGCACCCCATACCTCATATTATATACCAATAGCGTCATCTTTTAGGCAACTTTTCACAAGCGTTTCAGGCTGTCATAGATAGTCTAGGTATTCCCACAAGTAACGAAACTTTGCCCAATCTCCTCGACCTTTCCCAAAGTGCTCCTGATATAATGATTATTTCCTTTCTTAATGATATTGTCTGTCCTCAAATCAACACCAACCCTGCTAAAACAGTGAACTTCTGTGGTATAGACATTAGCAACCCAGCGAAGGAATCCGCTCCGTTGGTCCTCATCATTTGGTCTGAAAATCCAGTTCAGAGCAAATTGCAGTGTCCCTTCCAATTTCTCACGTGTGCTTAGCTAGTCAAATAACAAATTCGCTTGCAGGACCTTTGTGTGGGTCCGGCAAGCTTTGTAGATTCATATGCCAGATGTCTTAAAGAAATTGGATGTGTAAGGGTCTGTAGATTGCCATTCATAGTATAAATGCAATTGACATAATTGCCTCATTGTCAGTTTGGAGGAATAATGTGAAATCTAAAACAACATATGAGTTGGATTTTAATTTGTCTTTTAAAATAAATACGTTCAAATTCCATCATCTCAACTCTCTATCTCATAACTTTGGAGATAATTTTTGCATTCCTCAAGAAACTTAGATGGTTAACTGAAGAGAGACCTACAGGATGAAATCTTCTTCTTCTTCTTCTTCTTCTTCTTCTTCTTCTTCTTCTTCTTCTTCTTCTTCTTCTTCTTCTTCTTCTTCTTCTTCTCCTTCTCCTTCTCCTTCTCCTTCTCCTCCTCCTCCTCCTCCTGTCCCTCCTCATCCTCTCCCTCCTCATCCTCTCCCTCCTCCTCCTCCTTTCCCTCCTCTTCCTCCTCCTCCTCTTCCTCCTCCTCTCCCCCTCCTCCTCCTATCAGAAGTTCTTCTGGTCTATATGATATTGTGAGAGCAATGCATACCTCTTTTGAAGCCATGGGGATGCATGAAGATTGATGGATGGCTTTGCTACTAGAATATCATTTTCTGTCTGTAGGAGATGACTTGCTACTCTGATAACATGGGGGAGCCTATTTGGTTTCTTAATGACATTTCCCCAGTAACAATGTTTAAGCAAATTAATTTCTCAATAAAAAAAAAATCCCTGTCACCAGCCTACTAGTAGACACTTCATTTTTTTTATTCCTTTGGTTCCTTTCCTTAGTTTCATATAATTACCCTTGAATGTATAATTCAATAAGTTTTTAAAAGTACCAAGCAAGCCCCACTAAGTTTTTAGCTAAATTTATAATTCTGAAGTTTCTGAGCAGAGAATACTTGCAAATTCTTCATAATACAAAGTAGCCTGTAATGTGAGACGCTAGTTTATTTGAGCTATTAATCTAGTCATAAGCAATGCGGGAAAAGTACTAAGGTTATCTGATGTTGAATGTCTCATTTTATGAAAACAATGAGCTGTAGAAAAAAAGTGGGACAGGAAACATTTAAAATTGAAAGAAACTGGGTTAAGTATTTGGGTGCTTCCATAAAATTTCAGAAATGTCAGTGGTTAAAATATTGACATTTTTACTGTTTTGTAGTATTTTCAAGCTAAGTAAGAAAAAAAAACTTCTACTTAGCGCTCCATCTAGTGGTAGCTTTTAGAAACACTACAAGCATCTGTGACTGTTTATAGACTGTCCCTTGGATATTGGGACACTCGACTGTAAGTTTCCTCTAAGCCACTCAGTAGGTCCATGATTTCATGGGAGGAGACCTACAGTGTATGATGTTTTTTAATTCGGGTTATTATCATCTTCTTTCCATGTGTCTGAATAGTTTCCCTTCAGAACATGTTTTGAAGAAATAGAAAATTCAAGATCATTAAAACAATAGGAATTTTAGACATTGAAATAGCCTTATCTCTATAAACTAAGCTCACTGACCTTTGAACTTATTTTTGCATATTTGTTTAACTATATTATAAG
>CABHPH010153436.1:0-29758 GCA_902168325.1 Peromyscus nudipes
CATTGACCAATAAGCAACATGTTTGACATACAGACCATCCCACAGCATGTTAACATCACGCAACTGTTTAATTTTCTTTATGTTATGACTTGTAATGTCTCTGCTCTTCATGCTTAGAGATAAATCTATACTCAATGCTTTCCCATGTTCTGGCTGCTTGCACTCAGGTGGTCCCACAGCCATTATATTCTTCTGTTTCCCCATTTTCAGTATAAAGTGAGCATCTTCTCCTCACCGGATTTTTTGAGAGGCATGTACAAGATAATGGATGTAGGATGGCTTTGGACACTTCCCAACATGTCCTCCACCCACCTAGATTTACTCTCCCAGGTCTAGCAGCTGGCATTTCTGTTAGCTTGACATTGAGCTTTTGTATAATGCATGACTTCCAGCCTCTCATTCCAACCTATTTTCTTTAAAAATTGCCTTTCGTTTTCAAGACATAGAGGCAGGTGGCACACTGTGTAAACCGTGAAAGAAAGGATGAAAATATCTGCACATTTTGTACAGTCTCCAAATATCCCAATATAAATATTTACTAGAGACTGGTCCAACTTCCTAGTCCAAGAGGACAGAAGGTGAATTAGTGCTATGTGGGAACAAACTTCTTAGAATCTATCTGTGTGAGGGGGAGGAGATGGGTGGTGATAAGATGTTCAACCTAGAGAGCCTGGAGTTAAAGACAAGGGAAGCCATGGTTGAGGTAAGGCTCTTCCCTAACTAGTTATTGTAGCCATGCAAAGCTTCAACAACTTTGTACCCACTGTTGTCTCTGCCAAGACTGTCCCTTCCTTCTCTATCCACTTTGCGGTTACTTATGCACCATTTAAGAGAGAGAGGTTGGGAGTTGGAGAGACAACTCAGCAGTTAAAAGCACTGGCTACTCTTGCAGAGGACCCGAGTTCAGTTCCCAGCACCCACAGGGTTAATCACAACTGTAGTAGGACAGACCCATAGGGTCGAGGAATTGGGCTCAGACCAGTAGCCAAGGCATGCACATAACTAATGTACTCCTTAAGAGCCAACCTGGAGTCTGCCTGTGGGCCTAGCAACAGTCGATGTGATGTCAGAGTTCCTGATTGTGCCCAGTCAATGAGGGACGACCACACAGACTGGGAGCTGGGAGGAGGGTATAGAAGGCCTTCCCTGTCATTGAATAAATGAGTTCATTTTTTGCTTTCAACGGATTCCTGGTGTCTAAGTTGTTGATACCTTGCCTTCTCACCCTCTCCCCAGAGGGAGCCGTTAGAATCCAAGCAACATCAACCTGCAATTCTAGTCCCAGGAGATCCGACAACTCTTCTGGCTTCCTCTGGCACCAGGTACACACATGTTACACATACATACATGATGACAAAACACTTATATGAGATAAATAAATCTATTTCAAAAGAAACACATGTTAAAAGGCTTTCTCTGGAATATGTTGTCTTACACCCCCACCCCCACTATCATCATCATTACTACAACCATCACTACTATGTCAGCCATCACCACCACCAGCACCATCATTTCTATTTCTTACATCTACTGAGAGTTTAATATTTTTTCAAGCATTGCCTAAGCACTTACACTCAGTGGTCACAATAATAATTAATAATAGTAATAATAATAATAATGTGGAAACTGAAGCAAGCTGAATAAGATGACAGTTCATGTCACGTGGCTCTGTCACATGGGCGGCTCAGCAAGTCCAGAAGAGGGCTCCAAGGAGTGTGCTATGGCTTCTCTCAGTCCTCTGCACTCTGTCACCAGGTCTGGGTCTCCTCGGGAGCCAGTGCTCTGCCCCTTTGTCCCTGGGTTGCTTGCCTCTGCATCAGCCCAATGTAGAGTCCCTATGTGCAAATTTCTCTCAGTAACTGCTCAAATGAAAGCATGAATGGATAGAGCAGTTCCAAGTAAAGGGTGCATACATAAAGTGACTCCTCCAGCATCTGTTAAAAAAAATAAACAACGTGAAGACCTTCTAGATGAGGACCCCTCATACTCCTCGGTCCCCACTGCTGACCTAAGGTCATTTCATCATCTTTCCGGCAATCCTACCAGGAGCAACACCTGGTGGACTCCATAGACAGAAACAGTACAGGGAATCAACTCTAGGAAATTCAAGGCACCCTAGACCTCCTAGCCAAGGTCCTACTGCTAAGTCTAGGATTGATGCTTCCTAGCCAATCCCAGTGAAAAAACCCCACATCCCTTCACCCTTTTATTTCCAAGGGCCTGGCTCTGGCCGCCATCATCAGTTCATCACAACGCTTATTCCAGAGCCCTGTATATAAGGTGCTGTCAACGGCAGACAACACTCTAAGCAGCAGCATTTACACCCTGAATGGTGCTTTCCATTCATCAAATTCAATCATTATTACATTCTTTGTGGCCAGGGTGCTTCTTCTTACCTTATAGCTGAAAAGACCAAGGCTCAAAGAGATGACTTGTCTAATCAAGTGTGTCCAGGAAGGGAAAGGATCAGGAGTCTGACATAGGCTTACTGATTCTCAAACATATTTTTTTTTTCTAATAGCTGAGTCCTTCCTTTCTACCTCTAGGATTTTTGGACTCTGGTACTCACTTAACTCTCACAGGTCTCTTGGGATTTCCTAATGCTCTTGGAACTCCATTTATATAGGACACATCTCCAAGGAGTAGACACTCCATCTGGCCCATGCTGGCTACAGTTCAAGTTAAAACCCGATTGACCCTTACTACTAGACTCTGAGATGAATTAAATCTGTCCTCTACTTCATCTCTGAGAACTATGTCATAAACCTCAGACTTCTCCATCTATCTATCCCAGTGGTCTCCATATCCAGACTCGGAAGCTGCCCAAGTCCCCTGTCCACCATCCCTGTCCAGCCACAGTGATTTGAACTATGCTTCCAAGACAACTCTATCACCCGTCTCACCCACTCAGAGATGCCACCAAAGGAATCCCTGCCCGTGAATTTGCCCTCCCACAAAAACTTACAAGAAGGTCTTTTGAAATTTATATCTTTTGCCCTCTGAAATAAATGGGAATGGATGGGTTCACTGAGCAGAAAATGCCATGAGGCATTCTACAGCTAGAATTCCAACACAGGCCTTCTGTGAGGAGAATGGGCAAACAGGCAATGCCAAGAGGAAATTGTTGCCCCATGGCTGCTCACAGAGGCTCAGATGCTTCCAAGGAACTACTGAGTGTGAGTCAGAACAGAACAATGGCTCAAGCTATCAGGCAGACATCTTGATTACCCCTGTATCTGCTCTATTGTATACTGAGTCTGTAGCCTTCGCTCACCATTCAGTGACTGTGTGCTCAGCATAATGTGAGGCACCAAAGGTACATGATGAGCAACTTTTCCTGGTATTTGCAGTCTAATAAAAGGCAGGCTGATTACAACTAAGTCAACAAATAAAAGTACAATTATAGATTTGAATGGTGCCAGCACAGAAGAGAACAGGGTATGAGGCAAATCAAGAGCCAAGTATATGAGCCTGTTTTCTGCTATTATAATGGAAAACCTGAAGATGGTTACTTTATAGAAAGAAGGCTTTATTTAGCTCTTATTTTTGTGGGTTCAAGGGCATTACTTGGTGAGGTCTACATGATATTATGATGGTGAGAATGGGTGTGAGAAAGGGAGATGATTTCCAAGTTAAGAAACTTTCTAACTCACTCTTGATAACTAACTGGGGCTTCACAGGAGATGGCTATCACTCACTGAGTGCAGTTCCCTTAGGGATCTCCCTCTAGGCTCCAACTTCTAAAAATTCTGTCATCTCTTAACATTACTTCACTGAAGACTGAACCCAGCACACAGCCTTCTGAAGGACACACTTAGGGTGAATCCAAAGTACAGCAGAAGTGGAGTACCCACTGGGTAGTGGGGAAATGCTTCTTGGAGGAGGATATTTTCAAGAACTTCTGAAGAATTTGGTGACAGCCACAGGAAGAACAGACAGGAGAACATTAAAGGAACTAAGGCCTGTATGAGGGAAGTGGTCAATATGACCAAGGAACTAGAAGGAGGTGACCAGAGAAGATTGCTAAGAAGGAAAGGACACAGAATGAAGACGACAGGCAGATAGGACCAGGTAGGACATAAGTCATGTGATATAAAGGACATTGGATGTTTCTCTTTTAAAAATTATTGAAAATAGAATGCTTTAGCATTTTAAGGATTGGCATCCACCTTACACTGGAAAAAGATCCCTCTGGTTGCTGGCAGATTGGCACGGGATGACAGTGAAGTTGAGGAGGCCACTTAGGCTACTGTGGCCACTCAAGAGGGAGAAGATGTTCACTTGGGTATGGTCAGGGATGACAATAAAGACACATAGATATGAGTGGAGCCGAGAAATTAAACAAGTCTTCGTGATGGGTGAGTTCTAGGAACTAAAAAGAGGAAGATGTCTAAAACCACACATCTGGAGAATTCTGTTACCGTGTCCCCAAAGAGAAGACTGAGGAGCCAGCAAAAACTAAGACTGGAGAAGAGGGTGTGTGCTGGGGAGGGAGCTAAGTTTGGGACAGGTTTAGAAGTCACCTCAATGAGCTTAGAGGATAAGTTAAATGGAAGGATGGATGAGAACCATTTCATTGGCAAGAGCATAAATGTTAATAATCATAGTAGCAACCACAGCTATAGTCTGTGAGTTCTATACATCACAGCATTTAGTCTTCAAGGTCAACTACGGAAGTCTCAACCATGACACTATTAACAGCCAGGGCCAGGTTAGTCCTTGTTGTGACAGATTGTTCTGTGCATTGAAAATTGTCTTTCAGCATTCCCAACCCTCCAGCCCTTACTCATCACACCAGGAGTAGCGAGAAGAGGTGATAAGCAAACATCTCCGGATACTGCCAAATGTCCCAGGTGCAAATGGAGGTTGTTGAATAATCATTCAGGTTTATATCACTGCCCTAAATTACTGTTACTTTAAGGTCTGTAGAATTTATTCTGGGGTAGACACATTAAATAAATTTTAATTCAAGACTACCTGGACCACTGATAACTAGGACAGGACCATAGTTGAGTGTATGGCAGAATCAGTGTAGCCTTTAGCTGGGCAAGAGTCTGGGGTCAGGAAGAACCAATTTCTAGGACCAAATTCTGAGGGTTGTGACTTATCTGTGGGTGAGAACCAGTGGAGTTCTGCTCAGTCTCATGAACCAAGCAACTGCAGATGAAATCCTGTGAAACAGTGAGCCAGAATAACCTTTCCACCTTAAAGTTTTCTTTTGTCAGTTGTTATGGTCACAGTGGTACAAATGTAGTCAATGCAGAAAGAAATATGAAATCCAACATCTGTGAGAGACAAGTCTCTGACCCAACCGACTCCATTTTGTTTCTGACGCCACCCTGTTTTTCTTCTTCTTTATGAGAGCTCCAGAGTTTCCTCCCTACGTTTAACTTGTATTCCAGGAACAACAGGTCTGTTGATAGCATCTTAAAAAGAACTAAAAGGACTAAAAGTAACAGAGATAATCTTGGCACCAATTAACATGTCAACTGGCCCACAGCCAGACCAAGACGATGGCCCACCATTAGGGATGCCTTCCTCCTTATTTCTTTCTCAATTGATTTCTTAATTAAGAAGACAGATTTTATGTCTGTGGATCTTTGTTCTTCCTGACATGATCATGCTGTCGAGGAAGCTCCTTTCCTGCCTCCACCATGACTCATATCTTCTGTGAGCTTTCCGGGATGAGTGGCTGAGCCTAGTCCAGTGGGATTCCCTGAAGCCAGGGCATTTGCAGGACATGGCATGACAACACTAAAATTGAGCTGGTCAGCCCCATGATTTTATAAAGCTCTTGCCCATGTCCAATCTTTTCTGAGAAGGGGCAGTTAGAAGATGCTTTCTTCTCTGTAGGAGACATGACCTCCAATGTGGCTACCCAGCTCTTCCATTGCACCATGAAGGCAGACAGAAAATAAATCAACTGGGCATGACTGTGTGTCAGCGGAACTGTATTGACAGACCAGGTGGTGGATCAGTTGGGCTGATCTCTGATCTATATATTACTTCAGTTGCAGTGAGTGGGGCCTTAGGCTTCAGAAGATTAAAGGAAAGTGTCTTTGACACACATGCAGACCCCCCCCACACACACATTTAGCACATATGTCCTTCTATAGATATCTGTAACAGTCCTTTCCTTGGGAAGATTCCATAAGAAGCTCTAGTTGAGAAGTCTTCAGCTGGCAAGAGGTATTTGGAACACCCCAGGAAGGAAATATTTGAGTTGTCACATGATTGTGGAGGCAAGTATTGCTAACTTTGAATGGCAACTGAACATCTCGTAATATATAAGCAGTTCCTCTTAACAAACACTCATCCATCTTGGAAAGCCAATAGGACTCAGGTTGGGAGCACTGTTCTAGCTGATAACTGTATTGAGGTAGGCACATTCACACACAGCAAGATAGGACCCCAGGACAGAATCAGCCCACAGTGTCAGACTATACCTCTCATGTATGTCTCTAGGCAGATGTCTAGTCACCAACTGACCTTTTCCCTTTTGAGATCCCAAGATTGCCTTGCACTGTGCTCAGCTCTTGGGACTTCTGAAGTATTTTCACAGGATAATGGATGGTAGCTCCTTCTCCCACCCTACAACTTAGTCTCTGCTGAGCACAACTCCTGGCTGTCCTGTTTTCTATGTGTACATTTGCTTTCTTCCCAGCTGATGGCACTTTCCTATGACTAGGTTAGTTCTTAACACAACATCCATTAGCTCCTAACTCTGCAGAGAAGAATCAAGTGTCATCTTCATTTCAATCCATATTTACTGGTAACTCATGTAGACTACATCATGATTTATGAATAAAATTCTCCTGTGATCTCATCCCATGACAGTTAACAATGTCCTTTGAAACATGGGCAGGAAGACACCAAAACAACTTGTGTGACCCTCTGCATTTGGCTCAAATATCCAAGTAACAAAGTGGCTCTCTGACTCCTAGTATCCATGCTGAGTGTATGTGAGGGACTGTAACTGTGCTGCTCACTCTGTGGAGAGCTTGCAGAATGCCAATGGACCTGCACTTGCACTACAGAAAATGCAGAGAAAGGATGGGGCGGGGGTGGGGGGAGTTCTTGGACAGAGCAGATGACTCAAGCAGTCAATTGTTTGCTGCCTTAGGATGAAGACTTGGATTCTAATGGCCAGGACCAACATGAAGACTTAGGCCCAGTGCATGCCTATGATTCCAGTTCTGAGGAGGCAGAGACAGGAGGATCTCTGAAGCTTGCTAACAACCAATGTAGCCAAATTGGTGAACTCCAGGTTCAGTGAGAGACTCAAAAAAGTAAGGATCAGTTGAAGAAGACACTTGATGTTGAACTCTGGTCTCCACATGTACACTCATATGCACACACACAAACATGTACAACCCCCACACATGCACACACACACACAAGAATTCTTGGGGTTTCTGGGTAGACTGAGAGAGAAGATACCCATGCTGGGATAGGCTAAAGGATTTATTGAAAACCAACTTTCTTTGAAGTTATTTAACATAATCTTATCAGCAAAATTTAATTTATAAAGTGATGAGTTTCATTATGATGTTTCATCCAAGTGTATCATGTATTTTGACCATGTTTACCTCCATTATACTCTCCTGCTCCCTTCCGATGAGTCTTCTTCTTCCTAGATAGCCCACTTTCTGCTTTCATGTTTGTATATATGTGCATATATATATATATATATACAAAATCTAGGCTCTATATATAGATACTTGTCTTTCTGTATCTGGCTTATTTCATCCAATATGATTTTCATTTTATCATTTTCCTGAAATTGACATAATTTCATTGCATTATCATAGTTTATGTAGTGCCTGCTGAGGATGTTTATGTACCTGTAATCTTTTAACTTATTCATTGACAAATTTATACATATATAATACCCGATCATATTCCCTCTCAATTTCCACCTCTTATTGAAACCATACTTCCCAACAACCACCTCCTACTTTCTCTTTTTCTTATGACCTATAGAGTTTAATTGGGGCTGCTTGCATGAGCATGAGTGGGGAGTTAATTGCTGGAGCATGGAAAATTTACCAGTGACTACACTACTGAAGAAAATGACTCTCCCTCCCCCAGCAACCATTAACTGTCAGTAGTGCCTCAGGGAGGAGTGGGCCTCATGAGTCCCTCTTCTATTTATGATGGAATGTCAACAGTCCCCATCTGTGTCGTCTTTATGCAGAAACCACAGCTGTTGTGTCTTCATGAGTGCAGTGGCCATGTCATATTTAGAAGACAGCATCACATCCCTTCTTCCATCCTCTGATTCTTAAACTCTTTCTGTCCCCTCTTCTCTGGTACTCTCTGATCTTGGAGAAGTGCTAAAGATGTTTCCTTTGGAGCTGAACACTCAACAGTTACTTATTCTCAGCACCCTTAACAGTTATGAGTCACTGTGTTAACCACTGCCCAGTGGAAAAAGAAACTTCTCTGGCCAAGGCTGAGAGCAGCACCAGGCTTAAACATAAATATCTAGGAGGCAGTTTGACATTGTGTTCATTTAGCAAAGCAATAATAGTAAGCTTCCTGCTATGGCCTATGATCTTCCTAGCCATAGGCTTTTGACCAAGTTTCATAGTACCTGGTATGTTTTTCTTCTGTGGAGTGTGCTGCAAATCCACGTAGAAAGTGGTTAGTTACTCCTATGACACCAATGCCACTATTGTAAGTGGGTACATCTTACACAGAAGGTCAATACTGTGGTACACAGGTCCATCACTTGGAAAGACCGCTGATGGCTATCTTCCCCCAATGACCTCCCAACACTTTCTGGCGCTATAGAAGCTAACCATGAGAAAATAAACTTCCATCTAAGTTTCAGCTTGGTTTTTTTGTTGTTGTTTTGTTTTGTTTTGTTTTGCTTTTGCTTTTTGTGACCTACAACCAAAGTGGATGGTGTCTTAAGCAATAGTGTCTTACCAAATAGGTAGACAACGAAGAACAATGGCCATAGTCTGTTCTGTTCTGGAGCCTCTGGGGTCTCCCTGACCAACAAACAACTCATACTTTGTTCTGGAACTTTCTTGGGGAATCATTATCCATCAGCTAGGGTACTCTTATTCAAACTCATTTCTTTTTTATTATATTTTTAATTAACTTACAAAAAATGTTTCCATTTCCATACATCTTTAGTTTCAGATAATCTCCCCTCAACATCATTCTCTTTCTTCCTTCTCTGCTTCAATCTTCCCAATCCCAGTATTTCCCTTCTAATTTTCTGTCACATATATTCAAATAAAAAAATCCTAAACACTACTTAGGTATGATTTATACAAAATAATTTAATGCATTTAAAAATCTGGATTGATGAGTATATATACATGTGTGTATACATGTATATATATACATATTCAAACATCAGCAAGCTATCATGAATTCCTCTCAGAAACTTCCTTAGTGTCCCATTTTAGCTGCAGATAACAATTGAAATTCTTTATGTACACATGGCTTATTATTTTACTGTATAGAGCCACGTGCCACATGCTTGCTCCTGAATGTCTAGTTTCTTTCACTCAGAATGGTATTTCTGAACTTATCCATGTAGCTATGTGTAGCTGTAGTGCATTTCTTTTAACTGCTGTGTGGTCTTCATTGTATCACAGTTTGCTTTTTCAACCATCTGTTGATGAGTGATTGACTTCTGCTATAAAAAAAGCAATATTGGTGATTTTAATACCAAGTCTGTGCCAGTTCACTCACTGTATATAACATTTTCACTAGTTTTTAAATTTTTTTTTTTTTTTTTTTGGTTTTTCGAGACAGGGTTTCTCTGTGTAGCTTTGCGCCTTTCCTGGAACTCACTTGGTAGCCCAGGCTGGCCTCGAACTCACAGAGATCCGCCTGTCTCTGCCTCCCGAGTGCTGGGATTAAAGGCGTGTGCCACCACCGCCCGGCTAAATTTTATTTTTAATTCATACCTAATAACTGTACAATTTTGTGGAGTTCAACCAGTTGTTTCAATACATGTTTATGTGTAATGATCAAATTAGGGAACTAAGTATATCCATAACCTCCAACATTTATCATTTCTTTGGGATAGCAGCATTCAAAGTCCTGTTCTGTAGTGATTTTGGAACATACAACGTTGCTAACTATAGTCATGATACTGTGTGATGGAGCGCCAGAATTCATTTTGCTTCTAGCTTTCAACTTATACCCATTTACCAACTGTACCTCTCTGTCTTCTGGCAACCCCCATTCATTCCACTTTCTACCCTCACAGCATCAACCCCCACTGCATCCCTCTGTATGATTTCCATTTTTCAGTACCCAGCTTATTTTATATAACATAATGTCTTCAAGTAAACATTCCTTTCTTGTTCCCAGAATGTCAATATCTCTTAGTTTATCTAGAATCAAACTCAGAGTCTCCCTTTTGGCTTTTATTGCCTTTTCTGTGGTCTCGATTCTGCCCACCTGGTCTGACCTAAGTCCCTCCCCACTCACTCCTCCCCACCACAGTGACTTGTTTCACAGTCTCAAACAGGCCAGAATTACCTACATAGCACCGTCACCTCCCATCATAATCCTGCTGGCTCCAAGCCAGCTGAGAGCACCTGGCTCCCTGCCTGGGATGTGCATTAACCTTCTGGAACCATTAAATCAAATGGGTACTTGAATAGTAATCTCTAGTGAAACATTTGTTTTAATCCCCTAATCACTTCAGCTCAACGTTCCTTCTGGACCTGCCATCCTTGGCTCATCTTGACCTTTCATGATTGAAATACCCCAAAGGCCAAAAGGTAGAAGTGTGTCTAATGATTCTTTCAGCCACATGGCAAGTCATTTTTATAATGCTGTGGTGATTATCTCCAGCACAGACTTAAGTGTTCTGGCTTTTCTTGGGCTGCAGACCTAGTAAAAGCTTCCTTGAATACCTGTGGCATTTACTTAGCAATTTTCTGTATTGTATGATATGGTCTTCAAAATAACACTCTGTGGAAGCCATACTATGATATTTTCTGGAGGAAAACAGAATGTCTGCAAGATGTGGTTTGCTGGGCTGGGTGTCTCTATGTGACAATATGCCATTATTTTTAATTTTGAAATGTTTATCTTAGAAATCTCAAATGTGTCTTCTGGTTTCCAATATTGGGAAGCTAAATTATTTAGATAACTTCCCTCTGAAAACAATGAAACATACAGCACTCTGTCGGAAAACACACACTGGTTTTGGAGCACAGATTGGCTGAAAAGCAATGAGGTTGTCTGTTCTCAAAAGCTAACTGCAACAAAAAGGAAAGGAAATCTAAAGACATCAGACCACCTGCCCTCCCTTGTAAAGGATAAATTGTTGTGGTGGGTAGTATTGTCAACTTGATGGAAGTTATAACCATGTGTGAGATGGACCACTGAGCCTCTCTATGGGGAATTATTAGTTGGTGGGAAGAACTGCCTACTTTGGGTGGCATCATTCCCTAGGCAACAGATCCAGGATTAAATTGTATTAGAGAAACCCAACTGAGCACTAGCATTCATATATTAGACTTCAGAGAGAGTAATAAGGATATCAGTATCAAGAGGTGTGCTAGAGGTCATTCATATTACATTTCAGCAAAGAATCTGGCTACTTTCTTTCCATAGCCTGAGAATCTAAATGAAGTTAATTTGAATGATGCTGAACTGATGTTTGGATGAGAAAATTTCAAGCTTATCATTGAGGCTGAGACATGGTTGCTACTCACTGCTATCATCCAGGTGTACAGTGAGAGAGAGAAGCAAATAGAGTAGAAAGATATGAAAAGGGTTCAGCTGGATGAGAAAAGGAGGCCAAGTCTCATTTCTACAGGAAAAGGGGATGCAGACAGAGCACCTGCAATTACTAAAGAGTTAAACCTTGCACCTTGACTGTAGAAATGTCTTGAGAGCAAGACCCAGTTCATCAGAGGTTTTAGTTTGTAAAAATGTAAATTCACTTGAAGGGGGAGGGAACTGGGGATTATTTATTTAAAAATAGATATCCAAGGTAGTTTTTCCTACATTCACTCACCAAGCTGCACAGAGGCCACTACTCCTGGAGTATAAATGGGGCCATCCTACATTTTGAGTTGGCAGCAGAATTTGTCACATCATCCACATTGGGGCTAGTTTTGCAGGCATATAAGTTCAGAGTTTTGGGGGGTCATAGAGACTTTCACCATTGAAGCTAGGAAATATGTGCAAAGATCATTGTTCTAGTTTCTGGAGCAGGGACTATGAACATCATTGTGCTGGCTTGCTTCCGGGCTCATGCTTAGCTATCCTTCTTATATAACGCAGGATTCCCTGCCCAGGTAACAGCACTGCTCGCCTGGGCTGGACTATCCCACATCAGGTGTCAATCAAGGCAATCCCCGTAGACATGGTCACAGGCCAATCTAATCTAAGCAGTTCCTCAGTTGAGACTCCCTTCTCAGATAACTCTGGGTTGTGTCAAGTCTCAGTGAAAGATAACTATGACAATCATATTTCCTGCAAAGAAGCCCATGAATGGCCATTGCATGAAGCTGTAAAACTAAAGTTTCAATTTCCATGGAGACATCAGGGCATTGTTGATGTCAGGACTGAATCATCTGCTGAAGAAAGCTGTAGGCACGGAGCAAAAACAACCCAATGAGAGGTTATATGTGCTGCACATTACAGAACCAGAGAGGTAAAGATTTCCAAAGTCATTATAGCCTTGATGTTCTCAGCATGGTCCCTGGATACTTGACATGGAACTGCCATTCTTGATGTTTGCCCTACTGAGATTCTAATTCATTGGATCTCCACACTTCTGTTCTGGAATAGGAATATCCATTCTGTGCCACTGTATACTGGAAATCAAAAACTTGCCTTTGTTTTTACAGGAGATCACAAAGAAAAGACTTCAAAATTTTTGAACAACGTTGAAACTGCTAAGATGGGGATGGTTAGCGATGAGCGAGATTCCTTTTACATTATAAGATTAACAAGAGATTTTATGGGCCCAGGATGGGATGTTAAGACTTAAAGTGGTGTATCTGGGTGTCAAGTTAACAAGGAAAGGACTGGTTGTGGTTAATCTTCATTGCTAACTTGAATAGATTTAGAATCATCCAGGAGACACACCCCTGGGCAGGCTTTCCAGAGAGGTTTAATGAGGAGGCTTCCTTCCTCCTGAATGTGAGTGGCGTTATCCCATGGGCTGGAGTCTGAATCTGGCACTGAATGCCTAGAAGATTCCTAGAGAGCATTGGCCTTCAGTCCATGTTGAAGGGCCACTGAAGCTAGATTATGATGGCAGCAAAGGATGGCGGGAGCACAGATAGCAGCAGCTGCGTTGAGACAGACGCATTTGTCAACAGGAGCAAAGGCTTGAAAGAGGGCATAACTGTCTTTTTCTTGAACTTCTTTACATCTGGGCTGCAGAATGCTGTCACCCACTAGGCTGAGAGGGGCGTCTTCTCAGTTAATCCTTCCTAGAAATGTCCTCACAGAACCATGCAGAGGCATGTCTTAACTAATTCTGCATTGAGTCAAACTAATAATCAAGATTGAGCATCACACCCTATTACAATGCTCTGCCCTGTGATCTTCAGAAGTTCAGAAAGAAATGACAAGGAAGGAGCCATACATGATGGGAAAGATGGCAAAGAATGTCTCAGAACTGTTGAAATATTTATGTACAGATTTGAGAAGCCTAGCAAGTCCCAAGATGGATGTTTTTAAGGCCTATACCTGAGCATTGTACTGATGGTTCCTAAAAGCAGAGCCAATGAGAAAACACTTAAAAAATAACAGGTGGGAAATGACAAATGATTTATAAAAGAATAATAGATACAGTTACTGATGGCATCTCAGCCGTAAAATTAAAACAAAGACAGAATAATATTTTAGTTGTGCTGAAATGAAATAATTGTCAGTGCGAGACTCCATGATTAGCAAAAATTAAGATATTATATATAATGTATGGAACATTTTATAAAATGTAAGTGAAAAGAGAGAGGGGAGAGACGGGGGAGAAATTGGAGATTTGCTGGAGGCCTGCTCCTGCAGGGTTCAGGTCGCAAAGAGGAGGTATGGAGTCAGCAGGGGTAAGGGAGCGATCTGAGGGTGAATTGGAATAGCTGCCCACAAGTTTATTTTAAAAAGGCTACACCTTTTATATTCAATAGTTCAGCCACAGGCAAGATTGAAAGCAGGCTCAATGATTCAGGGACAAAAGCAGCCATTAACTTCATTACAGAATTTTTCCTGAGACAAAAGTGTTAAGTTCAGTAAGTATCTAAATGCCTACTGTTCTCAAAGGTTCAGTAACTCCATCAGGAACATTCTTACATCACTGGAAGGGCCATGAGTTCCTCCTGTCAGAGCTAAAGAAAATGACTGCTTTTAGTAACCAGGAACTTTCCTCAAGCCCCTGAGAGAATGGAGGCCCTTATCCAAATGTCTGACCTTGGAAAAGGACTTCTTCTGGGGACCAGACACTCCACTACAATTTAGGAGCAATTTTCATTCCTCAAGGGATGTGATGCAGTGTAAGCTCTGAGCTGCTCCCTAATTGTGTCCCTTTGTGTCTTAGTCTTAAGGTGTAGGCCTGTTCCCCTCATAGGCTCCCAAAAGGGGAGAAAGATCCTGATGTCTTACTCTTTTCCCATTATATCATACCATTCTGGCTTCCCTATACTTCTTAACTGAACTCTTACCCTTAGTGGCCTCAGGCTCTGGATCTGGATTGTATGCTTTTCACCCTTGGGGTCAGGTGTGTCCAGTTGGTAAATTTTAACTTCCTGTTCTTGGTGTACTGAGAGGGCACAATGGGATTCCTGTGCACAGAGTCATCATGCTATACGGTTCCACGGTGGTGAGGATTTTTTTTCCCAAAGAATTATTTTGTTTAAAGAGACTGCCATTGTGTACACTTTCATTCTTCAAACCCTGCACCAAGTTTCCCAAAGGAAAAGGCATAAGGGAACTGTGAGAGTCTGTGGTGGTTATTCCTTGATTGTCATCTTGACTCTATCTGAATGAACTGTAAGCCAGAAATGAAGGTAACACTTGTGATCCAGACCTTGAGGCAAGAAGACAACATGCCCTTAATACAGACCTTGAGGCACACCTTTAATCTGGGTCACACCTTCTCCTGGAAGCCTATATAAGGACATGGAAGAAGGAAGGGTTCATTCTTCACCTGCTTGCCCCACCTTGTCAGCATGTCCATTCCTTCACTGGCATTGGAACCTGCTTCTTCAGGATTCCAGCATATACAGAAGACCAGCTGAGATCCCCAGCCTCATGGGACTGAGCAGCTACTAGATTCTTGAACTTTCCATTCACAACTACCCATTGTTGGACTGCAGCCTGTAAGTCATTCCAATAAATGACTATATATGGAGAGATTCATTCTACAAGTTCTGTGATTCTAGACTAGTACAGAGCCCAACTAATATAGAGCCAAAGTTACATTTATGTTTTAATTGCTATACCTAAGGGATCCATCAAACAAAATTGCCTCTGATCTATAAGTCTCTTGCCCAGGGACAGATAGTTCCTGAAATGCTAGAGGCTATTGTTTATGGGAGTCAACTGGCCACATGTTATCACTCCCCTACACAAGTTTTTTTGCCCCATCTACACTAGATGTGCTTGATCACACACGGGCATGAGGTTCACAGGCAGGAAATATGTCATGATGCATGCGTGCCCCTGATTGGATGTAGGTGAGAGGTGCATAGGCAGGAAATACATCAGTATGTATGTTTGTACCTGATTGAACCTGATGGGAAATGTGAATTATGGGTTTGGCCTTCTTAAGACCCTACAAAATGTGACTTGAAACCCAAAGATAGGCCTGGCCAGAGCCCATCCACCTGGCCAGTGTTTAATTAAAGCTTGCTTCAAATTTGGTTTAAATTGTAGTAGTGGTTTTATACTAGACCTGTGGGATTAACATTTTCTGGAGGCCCCAGCAAGGTTCAGACCACTCACCCAAAGTCTAAAGCTGAACCTTCACTCCAGAACCCCAAAACTGAGGGGCCACTTCAGGAGGCATGTTCCTTGAGATGTTCCAAGGCTCTGAGGCTGCCTTCAGTTCTCAGACTATTGGAGTGAACTGATATGCTGAGTAATGTACCAAGTATCAATGGAGGTCTCCTGATGAGTTACAGTGTAGCATGAATCTTAACAGTTCTTATTCATAAAAACAAACCTGGAGCCAGGTATTGGGGTGAATGCTGAATGATCAGAGAAGCAGAACAAGCCACAGCCACATCACCTTGTCAATTCCTCAGCTGATCCTGTTTTCTTAGACTGGAAGCTTCTGAGTCTTCATCCAGAATGAATCTCAGCTGAACTGCTGCTCGAAAGCCTAAAAGCTTAATTCGCCAAATGCTTCTAGTTCCTGGTCTTCACGCCTTATATACCTTTCTGCTTTCTGCCATCACTTCCTGGGATTAAAGGCTCACTTCTTGGGATTAAAGGTGTGAGTCACCATGCCTGGCTGTTTCCAGTGTGGCTTTAAACTCACAGAGATCCGATGGATCTCTGCCTCCCAAGTGATAGGATTAAAGGCATGTGCGCCACCATTTTTTGGCCTCTATATCTAGTGGCTGTTCTGTTCTCTGACCCCAGATAAGTTTATTAGGGTGCACAATATTTTGGGGAACACAATACCACCACATTACAGTCTGGTTCTATTTTGTGGTATTACTACCTTGGACATGGAGGGGGTTCTATGGAACCTCAATACTCTCCTGTCCAGGGCATATAGTGAGAAGTAGCCCATCCACCTGGTTCTAGTTCTGGTTGGAAAGGTTTTTTTTTTCTGTCTTGTCAAAAAGTTTTATCTATCTGTTCCTCTCAAAAGTTGTGTCTGCTTGTTTTCTTGAAAAGTTTTGTCTGTCTGTGTTTTCTGGTGTGTCTGTAAGTGTTGTTCAAACACGGCATAGAGACAGACATGGGTCTGCTATTTTTGCTGTCTCACTGCCACCAGCCACCAGTCACCACTGCTGCCATGGCTGCTTTTATGGTTGGGGCTCAGAATTCATCTCTGAGCTTTCTGGTCACTGGATTCAGGTTAGCAGGAGTTCAGACATCTTTTGGGTATGGATTACATTAAAGTTGTTTTATGCTGTTCTACTTCATTGGAAAGTTGGCTCTAGAATTGGATTATGGTTCTCCCTTCTCTAGACCCAAGTATATTTAAAAGTTTCCTCCATGTCCTTGTCAGTTGATTCCCTGACATTGTTACAGGGAAAAGAGCAAAGCAGAACAGCTAAAAAATTAGACTTGGTTTATGTGAACATTCTGTACCTCAAGATTTATAAGTTTATTTTATTGGATATGGTTAAAAAAATCTGTAAAATCTATGAAAAAAGTTAACTGAAAACCAGTAACACTGAGAACTGATTGTTTAAAATCTATGCATAGGTAATCTTAAAGGAACCACGCGCTCTGATTCCATTTTGGAATATTAGCAACACATGGACAGCCACCATCTTTAGGCAGCCACATGGCTGTCAGCCATCTTTGTTAAGATTGGAGAGGGCAGATGTCGTGTGATTTCATCATTTTTAGGCAGCCACATGGCTGGCAGCCATCTTTGCTAGAATTGGAGAAGATGGATGTCATGTGACTTTGCCACCATCTTGATTAAAGGTGTGTAGCTAGAGTTTTCCTACCGTGCCCACAGTCAGGACAAATCTCTCTCACCCGCCAGTCCCACAGCCGCTCAGACCCAACCAAGTAAACACAGAGACTTATATTGCTTACAAACTGTATGGCCGTGGCAGGCTTCTTGCTAACTGTCCTTATATCTTAAATTAATCCATTTCTATAAATCTATACCTTGCCACATGGCTTGTGGCTTACCGGCGTCTTCACATGCTGTTTGTCATGGTGGCGGCTGGCAGTGTCTCCTCAGCCTTCCACTTCCCAGAATTCTCTCCTCCTTGTCCTGCCTATACTTCTTCCTGCCTGACCACTGGCCAATCAGTGTTTTATTCATTGACCAATAAGCAACATGATTGACATATAGACCATCCCACAGCAAAGGTGACTACGTGGAGTGGGCCTACCAAGGAGGCAACAACAGACCTTGAAGATATTTTGGATTAGGATGGATTTTTGTATAATTCTTGTCCTGTCCTAGAAACTAGGTTTATGAAAGATAGGTTTTAAAAACAATACTTGTTTAATGAGGTATTAAAGCTGCATCTCTGTGCTTTTACATGCAAAAATATACCTTGTATTGATAGCCAAAGTTTGTAATTTAAGAGTCACCCGGCAGTAGTGGTTTTAAGGGGTCATAGAGAACAGATAAGACTTGCCAAAGTGTGGCAGGGCTAGAATTCATGAAGAGAGCCCAGTTGCAATGGTGGACCCTAGCAATTCTGGAAATGCTGGTGCCATGTGATAGTCACCAGAAGCAGCAGCCACGATGAATTGAAGCAGGCTGGGATATATAAGGCAGGATATGAATATGCTGCCAAGGGTGGGGCCAAAGAGCTGATCCAAGCCCCTCAGGAAAACCCAGAGGAGTGTGAATGAACCCAGATATTGAGCTTTAGGTTGTTTGCACTGTTGGAGCTTGGTTTTGCCTTATGCAGATGGTGGTTGTGTCCTGTATCTTCCCACTTGAAGGAAAAAAGGTACTTTATTTATATATATATATATTACAGGAGCACACAGTTGAGAGATTTTAAAATTCATAAAGAGGAAATTTTGGAGTTTTACAGAATTTAAATAAAATAACTGGATTTTAAAGATTTATTTATTTATTTTATATATGAGTGCTCTATCTGCATGTACAACTTTATCTCAGAAGAGGGCATCAAACCCCACTATAGATGGTTGTGGGCCACCATGTGGGTGCTGGGAATTGAACTCAGGACCTCTGGATGAGCAGCAAGTGCTCTTAACCTCTGAGCCATCTCTTCAGACCAGCTGGATATTTTTTAAAGAGCAGCTTTTAAAATATTTAAATTTATAAGGCTATGGGACATTTTAAGTTTATAAAATGTTTTTATAGTATTAATATTTTAAGTTTAAAATAAGTAAAAAAGTTAAAAATAAAGGCCATAGCTATGAGCACCAAATACTAAACACCAGAAACTGGGAAGTTCCTACCTTACAATGCAGCAAGACAGTGACCTAAGCAGTTTGGCAAAGAACTTGGAGCAGTTTCTCAACCTATAAGTCCCAACCCTTTGAGGGTTGCAAGACCTTGTTACAGGGTAGCCTGAGACCACCTTCAGGTCAGATGTTTACACTGAGATACACAACAATGGCAAAATTGCAATTGTGAAATAGCAATGGGAATGGTTTTGTGGTTGGAGAGGTCGCCGCAACATGGGGACTGTATTGAAGGGCTGAAGCATTGGAAAAGTGGGGAACTACAGGCTTAGAAAATGTCTGTCCTTACCTAAGGTCTATTCATGCTTGAGAACGTATGTCTAGCTTCCTTATCTTTGCTAACTTTGTTAAGCTTAAGCTATTTTGATAAACTAAATCATATAAAAAACTGTTATATTCTGTAATGGTGCACTATAAAAGGATCAGGAAACTTCCCAGTCTCTCTGTGGACTGTGTTTATAAGTTAAAAGTTTTGTTTTGATATTTAAGGAGCTTCAATTGAGACATTATTAATTTTAAAGGCTTGAAGTTAACAGAGATAAAGCTAAAAAGTCCTTTTCCCAAGTTCAGGTATTTAGACAAAGCCCCTATTCCCTCAGGGGCTTTAAGAAAGTTCCTGCTTGCTAAAAAGAGAGTCCTTCTCCTTATCTCTGGCAAAAGGGACTTATGGACCTTCCATTAACATATGACTGTGTAGCCTATTAACTTGTCAAGAGCAATACTAGCCTCTAGGCTCCCTCAGTCCCTCCTCACAAGTCATACCCCAGCAAGTCCTAGTCTTATGAAAGCTAAAAACTTATTGTAAACTGTTAAGGATAATTAAGACATGCAAGTTAATGGTCAGTCACCTTATAAATGGTTGTATTTTTAATGTGTTCAGAACTATGCTTGTAGTCATACTAAGCACTAATGTAATTATAGGAAAAATCTTTTTTAGTCTTCTCTATGTGTTTTCAAGGTCAAGCCTAGGTTTGTTTAGCTCAGATATCCTTAATAGATAATGGCTTTCAAACTTGTCACAGAATTGATGAATATGGCATTTAAAATGCTTAATGAAAAAAATCTTACTATGACAGAGACCCCCAGCTCCTAGCAGTGACCTCAAAGTCTCCAAAGAAGATGACAGGGCACCATAATGACTACACCTGGCTTATGGTAATGCTAACCACTGGGCAAGACTGCCACAATGCCACACCTCCTGCCAGGACACAGCCCAAACTGTGGGAAAGCAGGACACTGGAGAGATGATTGCCCCCCTTTGTCTAGACAAAGTAAGATCAGTTTCCCCCTACCCCATATTCCTCCTCCACAGGAAAGCCTCTCACTTTCTGGACCTGGAGGCTAAAGACTGATACTCTTCTGGTACCTCTGCCCCCAGTGCCATGGAGAACTCAGAAGCCTGGGATTACTGTCTGGTTTCTGCCACGGACTAGTTTCTGCCATTTTAATTAATACAGGCCCTTTGGATTACACATCCTGCTATAATTTATCCTTCTCAGATCTCTGATGGTATTGACAGCTAGGCTAACTATAGCTTTGTCAGCTTAGCAGAGCAGGCAACCGGATTCTTCACCAAGGCTGTAGCCGCCTTGTTAGCTCATTTCATATATAAAAATCAAGCCTTGCTTTTTTTAATTTATATTTTTTTCATTCCACATACCAACCACAGTTTCCCCTTCCTCTCTTTCTCCTACTCTTCCCACCTCCCCCCAACCCCATCCACTCTTCATAGGGGGTAAGTACTCCCTTGGGGAGTTGACACAGGCTGGCATACCAAGTTGGGGCAGGCCCAAGCCCCTCCCCCCTGCAACAAGGCCGAGCAAGGTATTCTGTAGCATGAATCATAAAATGGTCTTTTAATAAAAAAAACCTGGAGCCAGATATTGGGGTAAATGCCAAAAGATCAGAGAGACAAAGGAACAAGCCACACCACATCTTACCTCTAGGACTCCTCAGCCTGAAAAGCTTCAGTTCCTATCTCCTCACACCTTATATACCTTTCTCTGCCCAGGCATCACTTCCTTCCTAGTGCTGGGATTAATGGCATGTGTCCTTCCCAAATACTGGGATTAAAGGTGTGAGATCTCAAGTGCTGGGATTAAAGGCATGTGGCTCCCAAGTACTAGGATTAAAGGTGTGGCACCACTGTCTGGCTCTATTTCTCTCCTAGACTAAGTCAATCTCATGTAGTCCAGGGTGGCTTTGAACTCATAGAGATCCAGACAGATCTCTGCCTCCTGAGTACTAGGATTAAAGGTGTGCCACCACTGCCTGGCATCTATGTTTAATCTAGTGGCTTGTTCTGTTCTCTGATCTTCAGACAAATTTTATTAGGGTACACAATATATTACCACATCCCACCACAGGGAATGGACCCAAAAATGACAGTTGATGTACGACTTCCAAAAAACACAAGAAATAACAGAAACAGCTGGCTGCCTGGACAGTCACCCAAGGTTTCTGTGCAATGTTGGAGCATCTGTCTCTAGCCTACAGGCCTAGAATATTCAACAGACTTTTTCTATGAAGGAGGATTTTTGAAGGACTGTCCTGCCTTGTCTTGGCAAGGTTTGGCAGCTCTGATCTTCAGGCAAGCTTTGTTAGAGCATACACAAAATATCACCATAGCGATCTTGATCCCACCCATTTGTTCCTATAATCCCTCCTCCCTGCCTTGCTTTTTCTAGAGCTACTAGGTATCCTGTTGAGAAAAGGTACACAGGTTTGCCTTGCTAATAGGCTTCATATTATAATATAAACAGATTTCAGATGTAACTTTTCACGAAAGAAACATGCTTTTTTCTTTCCATCTAATCATTTACCAGAGATACAAATATTTATTACTGAGAACAGTCATTGCAAAGCATGTTCATTCCTTCAGTGGAAAGACTGTTCTCAGTAATAAATACTTTTCATCTATGGTAAATGCAAATTTTTAGGATCTAAGAAAATGTTTCAAGATATATAAAGGTCTGAGTATATGAAAGCTTATGTAAGTTCTGAGGGTCTCAGAAAGTGATTTAAGATGTAAATGCAAGTTGTAAAGTATAAATAAGTGACTTAAGGTATGCAAAAATGTAAAATGTTTCAGATTTCTTTCCCATTTTTATGCTATTGTTACACTAAGATTTCAAAGGTTCAGAGTTCAACATTAATAGGGTTCTGATAAGCTCGTAGAGCAGTGACTTATCCAGTCTTAATCTCAAGATTTTAAAATTCCTTTGGTTGTCTTCTAAATATAGACTTAAAGATACTTCTCACTGGGCTACAAACATCTCTCTCCAATCTATATCTGGCTCTCTGGGCAGAGAAAAATGTTCATGCTTTTTAAACCAAATTTATAGTGTTTGCTAGGACTCAAAGGTGTGAGTCTACTCCAGCTGTTTCACAGACAGCTGTTACTGCTTTTTCTTCAATGTGGAATTCAGTACAGATTGGTAATGCTAATATATCTAAAACTTTTATATATTTTTGTAAACTAAAAAATCATGTAAGCTTTGAAGAATATAGGGAATATTAAGACTTAGATCCATATTTCACAGGTAAAAAGGATTCCAGGTAAGTATGGCCTATGTTTCACCACATGGTATTTCTCTCTTTCCTGGTCTTGGGACTCTTCCCCTCCCCCAACTACTAGGACTATGAGCCTAGAAGTTCCATATGTAATATTTTCCTTTAAGTTCCTAAATTTTAACTTCTGTTCCTAGTCTATATATTTCTCAGCAAATTTCCACTTGACTGACAGACACCATCAAACATCAGCTGCTGACTACAACACGCTCCAAATGACTACAAGCCCTGGACTTGCTGAAAGCTGATGTGGACCAGTTCAGCCATCTGATTCCCCCCATCTCTTCTGCTCAGTCAGTGAACCAGATGCTTCTCATGAACGTCCCATTGCCTTAATCTTTCCTGGCCTTTGACCAAAATTCCATCCCTCCTGGGCCCTGACAAGAATATCCTAGTTTCAACAAAAAGTAGTTATAGAAGAGAGTACATAGCCCCTTGTCCCCCAATAGGCTGGAATTTTAGATCAAAAAGAAACTTCCTGGCATAGGGTACAACATAGCTACCTATAGTGCCTATTGGCATACCAGGAAAGGTACTTGTTAAAACCAAATAGACTCAGATCCTTTAGCAGGTAGATTCATTAGCTGAAATAATTCTATAGTATGATAGGGCACTCAACCTGCTCTATGTAAAACAGAGAGGTTATTGTATAGCTTTAAGAGAAAATTGTTGTTTCTATACAAACTGCTCAGGAATCATTAGAAATAATCTGGCTATTCTCAAAAAAAAAATCATTGCAAAAAAGGGGATCTGAGGTGAAGCAAATAAATGGTCCCCATTCTTATTTCTAGGTTCCTTCTAGATAGTAACTCTGATGTCACCCACCACAGGGCCTTTGACCCTTCTGCTTCTGCTAATTGCTATTGACTCTTTCATCATTGATGCTTTAACTAAATGATAACTGTGGGAGATAACAAGTCACATGTTTTCACTCCCCTAAACAAGTTTTTTGCCCCATCTGCACCAGATGTGCTTGATCACATGTGGGCAGGAGGTTCACAGGCAGGAAATACATCAGGATGCACACTTGCCCTTAATTGGACCTGATGGAAAATGTGAATTGTGGGTTTGGTCTTCTTAAGACCCTACAAAATGTGACTCAGACCATTTTCTGGAAGCTCAGAGATGGACCTGACTGGAGCCCATCCACCTGGCCAGTATTTAATTAGAACTTGCTTCAAATTTGGCTTTAAATTGTGGTCATGGTCTTATTCTCAACAGGTGAGACTAACAGAACTCCCATAACACACGGTGAGAATCATTAAAAATGAAAGTGAAAGGGTGCTGGAGAACAGTGATCCACAAAGTCAAAACTTCGTCAAGCAGCAATGGTTGCCGTGTGGTCCATGCCAGAGATCAGTCACCACAGAACCTCCTCCGTGGGAAGCATTTAAAAGGACTGACCCTTGAGGAAGAAAGTGACCCTGATGCCTGGTGTGAGAAGACATTGAAGAGTAAGGAGAGTGTTACATGTCTGGGCAAATGGAAATTAGTGATTATATGAAAGAGTTATAGAATGTCTAAGGACACTAAGGTTTAACATTGGAATTAGAACACCACACCACAATAATAGTTACATCAAGAGATGGGTAAATTGAATTCATCTTAAGGTTTTATATTTTCTAGGGAAAGGGTTTAAAATAATTTCTACTTTGGAGCCCAAATATGTACCAGGAAAACCGTCAAGTCAAGAATACAAGTAGTGCCTTGCAGGCTGGGTAGTTTACTCACTGAAAAAGAGTGTTTGATGTCTAAGCATGAGGCTCTGAGTTCAAATTCCCACTACCTATGTAAAATGTCAGGTATAGCTGTGCTCACCAACAGCCCCTGCTCCACTGGGGTCCAAAGCAGGAGGACTGCTGGCTGCCGGCTTAACTCTAAATTCAGTGAGTGACCCTGTCTTAAGGACATAATCCAGAGAGTGACAGAAGAGGACACATGACATCCTCCAGTGTCATGTGCATGCACACATATGCATGCGCTGCACACACACACACCACACCACCTACCACACTCACCAACACACACACTAAAAGTAACCATAGCTGTTGGCATTGCTTCCAAACTTGTACAGAAGTTCAAAATAAAAAGTCATAAAAGAAAGTAAGAAAATAAGCAAAAACAGAACTTAAGGAAATAAAACTCTCAGTGCTGGATAGCACAAGGTATCCAAGAGGCTTACCTCAAATCCACTAAGACAAATTTATTGTTAAGAAGCTTTGTCATGTGTTAAAATAGTTATGATGCTTTCTTAACACTTAGAACTTTGATTTTATAACAGTGAAGGAAATTCTCAAGAGTTTTAAATTACCTTTCACTCCTACATAGAGAAGCAGGATATAAATGAGGTAAATGTGATAAAATTTTTCTAAAACTTCTTCACTTTCACAAAGTACCTTCTCTATGTTTTTCTTCCTCTAACTGGGACTAGTAAATACCTACAGTTCCCACCCAACATCACATCTGATGCCGTTAAGAACCTGGGCAGCACAGCGCTTCATGAAGAGGAATTGCACTGCCGTCTTGAGACATGTCAAAGGGCTCAACTCCCGCTGAGGTAAGCGCAGTCGAGCACCTTTAAGAACGTTTGTTGATAATCCATCTTCAGTATTTACTTTTCAGTTACAGAAACTAGGCTGTTGGGGGCTGGTGTGACTGAGTCCTTGATTGTTGTCGGACCTTTCTTTGTCCCCAGTGGCCTGGAGTGGGAGCTGTTCTTGAGCAATCTCTGTTTTAACAAGGTGTTTGAATATCATCAGAGCATCCTGGATGCTCTGAGCACTTCACACGGACCTTGAGGAAACTACACTCTAGCCACAAGGATATGACTGAGGCTCTTGCTGAAGCCATGACTCCTGCTGCCGGAGGCCTTTCACCCACCACACCTGCTGCAGCCTGCACCAGCAATGGGAAATTTCCCTTCCGTCTGCCAAGCCATGGTGACATCCAAGGGACCCTGCCTGTAGCTGCTTCAGAGGACTCCACCCACATAGTTCTAGGGACCCTGTGATAGTAGACCTTAGGCAGTAAGGTTATCTCCCCTAGTGACACAGCAAAAAGCTTGAGATTGACAGAAAGGGCCACACCTATGTGAAGCCTGTGAATACTTCAAAAACAAGGCCTATGATTGGTCAATATGTGGGACCTGTGATGACCTCATATGTAAGGCAGGTCATGGCTGAAACTAGAAGCTGAACACATATAGGGCAATTACTGGTAGGATTCCAGGGACTTGTGAGGGACACTCAGCCCAGACTACAACCTTTATCCAGACTATCACAGTGCATTGTCCATAGTAGCTAAGCACGAAAGCTGGCTTAGAGATGAATGTGGAAGACCATTCACTAGTGAGTACCAAATGTTTCCGCAGCAAATTGGGTGGTGGGGAGCTGCACTCAAAGCAACTTCCTGGCTTTGAGCCAGAGATGCCTATGGCACAAGAAAGCTGTATCCATCTCTATTAGGTGTTAATTAAAAGCTTCCGGCGACAAAAGCTTGGCAGCCGTGTTAGAGAAAATTAAACTATTTTTAGCAGTATTGTGACAGCTATATTAATAAACACATTTTTTTAACTGTCCACCAGCTGATCATCCATAGAATGGCCTTCAGTTCTGCAGGGAGGAAGGTGGTGTGGAGATGGAGACGATGGTTCATTTTTTAATGAAAATCCAAAGAACTTGTGTGTCCTCAGCCTTGACTGCTGAGCATGGTTGTGTGGAAGTCACTCATTGTTCTTCTATTTCAATCAGCAAGATCATTTGAGTGGTGTAAGGTAGTGAGGTGCCTAAGGACCGGCTGGACCCCATAGTCTCAAAGTTTCTGTAAAGTAAAAGAAGGACCAGAAACAGTCCTTGCAGATGCCAGACTGCCGAACCATTGTAACTTGGCTGTTTTCTCTCTGAATCTCACTGAAGTCCTACAATGGTGGCTGTGCTGTTTCTCTAGGAATCTCACTGAAGTCCTACAGTGGTGGCTGTGCTGTTTCTCTTGGAATCTCACTGAAGTCCTACCATGGTGGCTGTGCTGTTTCTCTCGGAATCTCACTGAAGTCCTACCATGGGGCAGTGATGCTGCTATAGGATTGGCTTCCAGATAATCATGGAGACATTTTGCATCTGGGGACGAAGGTGCTTATGATGTAATCACTCTAGGGTAGCTCCTTTAACCCCACCCCTTCCCTTAATCTCTTGAATACATTTAACCGATCACGAAAGTGTGATATCTAAGAGATATGGAAAGCAGACAGATGCAAGATTGGCAGCTTTTGGGAACTGCCTGCAACTTCATTTTGTGCCCATCACTCCAGATAAAGATGCATTCTACAGGTGACAGTTGCAGCTTGAATAAATCCACTCCCTCATGAGCCAAGGGTTGTATGGAGCATATTTAAGAGAAGAGTAGAACTCACCTAGTCACAACACCCCTGCCCCCTCCCTGCCCCCCCCACGATTCTATGCTGACACCCTGTGTGCATCAGAGAGCTGAGGCACTATTTTCATGGGACCATTTCCCTGTCTCTGTCAGCCCAGGTGGACTTCATGAGGGAGGAGAGAGAGGGAGGGGCGAAGGAAAATGATGTAGAAAGTAAGCAGATGGGGGAGTTTTGAAGTATCATACATACCAGACTCCAATACTTTGGTTTTTATTAGAAGTCTGATCCCTTCTTGATTAGAATGAAGGAACAGAATTGTGGGGCAAGAGAGAATAAGAAGCTTTCAGGAGAGGGGAGCTAAGAGTCCTCACAGCTAAGCTGGGAGAGGCAGGGCTGTAAGTTCCAGCTAGAGGACTCCTCCATATCTGTGGAACAGCACTTCAAATCACAGCCCTTCTCCTGCTCCAGGCTTCCCTTGGCAGAGAGAGGTGCCAGTTTTCATCAGGCCCCTTTGCACAGGCTTATTTGCTCAACAGGAAATACTGAGCACCTGAGCACTCAGATTCACACGGAAGAACTCGGCTCCCTCTGTTCGTTTCTGCAGCATTTCCCCCCTTGTCCCTTGTCCCATGTGTCTCCTGTGTGAATTAGTCTGCAGGGCCGTCTTCCGGAGAGCCTGTCTTGCTGCCTCTGCCTGGGCTTCAAACCTGCCAGTTAATCCTTAAATCTCTTGAAAATGTATTGTCTACAATGAAACAACCAATTATGCTTTCAGATTTTGTGGCATAATATCGCAGAAACCAGCAATTACAGAATCAACGTGGCATCAAGTGGAGGAGAAAGGAGTTAGTGCCGATTCTTCTTTAAATAGCAGTTACACGAACTCATAATAAATAGGTATTAAGTGTTAAATGTATGATAAGTAATTCTTGACAATGCAATTATCAAACAGAAGAGGGAAAGGTGCCACTGTCAACTTCTTTTGTGCATAGCTCGTTCAGTGAAACGGATTGAGCGAATTTGCCTTTGTTTCAGCTCACAAAAGAGGAAAGAGCAGCAGAAGGAATCCAGAGGGGCAGAACACAGATGGCTAGAAAATTCCAGGACAATGACCATCACATATCAAATCCATATTTAGAAAGTCTTTGCTGTGAAGCCATTGGCATGAATGTATGTAACCTGTTTGGCAAGTTATGGTTGATATATGAGGCATCTTCGATGACTTCAGCTTCTGCCCCCACAGCTATGATGTTCTCTAAGCCGGTGCAGCTTCTGGCTACCCTCCTGGCCACAGTCTTGGGCTATTTCATCCACATGTATGATGAAGCATATTTCTTCAAGTAGGTCACTTCAGGCACCAAGATGGTCCTTATCTTTGAAATAGCCAAAGGCAGCTTCCTGGGTGTTGACATAGAGATTACAGAGCTATCAGTAAAGTCATTTAAAAGGGAGATTGAGACGGCATTGAGCAGTGCATGCTTGCTGCTCCTGTGGGTGGAACACACAAATTTTGTTCTATGACTCTGAAGACAGGGACAGTCATCATAGACACTGAGGTGACTTCAAAAAGAATGAGACATAGAGACAGAAGCCCACTGGAACAACCTGAAGAAATAATTGATCCTTCCCTATCTTCTTTGCCTTCAAGTATCAACTGATCTTCTTAGCCACAGCTATACAAACCACAGGATCATTTTTAATTGGCACAAGACAATAGGTTTTTTTTTTTATTTTTTATCTATTCCATTTCATCCCAAAGGAATCCAATAAAGAAGCATTTTTATTTTCCAATGATAAAGTTGTTTTTCCCCAAGAGGTGGATCCTAAAACTTCATTCACGCCCTGTAAATTTCTGTTAACTTTTTTAATTAAATAGTCCCTAACCATTAGAACTGAGCACAGAACAACTGTTGAAGTCAGAGACCAGAGGGCAGGCTAGAAGCCACACCTGTAAGGACATGACATCAGGTGGAAGAAAGTCATGACTAAAAGCCACCAACAGAAATAGAAAAAAGTAGTCGATGAAATGAGTCCTAATGATACTCTGCTATACTTGTAGACTGGAGCCTAGCATAATCGTTATCAGAAAGACTTCATCCAGCAACTGATGGGAGCAGATGCAGAGACCCACAGCCAAACACTAGGCAGAGCTTGGGGAATCCTGTGGAAGAGAGGGAGTAAGGATTGTAGGAGCCAGAGGTCTCAAGGACACCACAAGAAAACAGCCCAGAATCAACTGACCAGGGCTCACGGGGTTCACAGGGCTCACAGGGACTGAACTGACAACCAGGGAGCCTGCATGGACCTCACCTAGGTCCTCTGCATATATGTTATGGTTGTGTAGCTTGGGATACCTAACAGTGGAGTGGGGACTGTCTCTGACTCTTTCGCCTGATTTTGGGGCCCTTTTCCTCCTACTGGGTTGCTTCAGCCAGCCTTACCATGAGGGGATGTGCCCAGTCTTTTTGCAACATGATATACCATGTTTGGTTGATATTCTTGGGAGGCCTGCCTTTTTCTGAAGGGAAACAGGAGGAATAGATCTGTGGAGGGTGGAAGTGTGGGGAGCCACAGGGAAAAGAGGAAGGAGGGGAAACTGCCATGAGGCTATAATATATGAGAGAAGAAAGGAAGGAAGGAAGGAAGGAAGGAAGGAAGGAAGGAAGGAAGGAAGGAAGGAAGGAAGAAAGAAAGAAAGAAAGAAAGAAAGAAAGAAAGAAAGAAAGAAAG
>CABHPH010153436.1:29768-43415 GCA_902168325.1 Peromyscus nudipes
AAGAAAGAAAGAAAGAAAGAAAGAAAGAAAGAAAGAAAGAAAGAAAGAAAGAAAGAAAGAAAGAAAGAAAGAAAGAAAGAAAGAAAGAACTAGAACAAAGCCACAGAAAACAGAAATAAGGCTAGGTGGAATTTTCTCTGCAAAGAAGGCAACCAGTGCTTTTAACCACGCTACATTGCTTGCACCGAACTGGGTCCTCCTGCCTTAGGGAAGTGTGCTCAAGGACTCTGAGCACCAGCCACCATGAAAGCTGTGGAGAGAGACAATTCACATTGCTAGAAACCCGAACTGAAAGCTGAATATTGCCAGGAGAGGACAGTAGAGCATAGCAAGCTTCAGACACAGCAGGAGAACTGGGGTACAGGAATCTAAAGTCGACAGATCTGCAACACCACCGTTGCTGTTGCCCAGAGGAGCAAGGGCTCAGGACTGCAGGGAGACCCCAGCTGAACTTGGAATGTACTGCTTCCTGATAGCCACAGACCCAGGAATCGCAGATGGTATAAATAGAAGCAGAAGTATGCCGAGGGAGTCTGAGGTTGACAGAGGCTCTCTCACAACACATCCACCCAGGCCAAACTACGTGAACACTGGCAATCAGAATTAAGTGAAGCTTGTTACTAAACTTACTGTAGTGTTCTGAGTGACTGAGAAAGGTAGCAGCAGATGGGCAGACTCTATGCTCCCTTAGGTCCTCAGGAACAGAAATTGCTGCACAACTGACTGCTAAGGTACTAGAGATTGGGTTGTAACTTGCATCCCAATGAATCATAGGGGAAAGTCGTGGGTGACATCTGTCTGGGTGTTTCCAGGTTCTTGGTGTCTTGTTCAAAGAATTGAAGAAGTGCACGCAAATAGCAAAATGGCAAAGAGTTTGGTTTTTGATGTCTTGTTCAAAGAATTGAACAAACACACACAAATTAGCAATGTAGCAAAGGGTTTTATTCAGACAAAAATGAAAGTAAAGACAGATCTGACACCTTCTTCTGGCTGACAAGGGCTCTGTACAAATTTGGTCCACACACATATACATGCAGCAAAACACCCATAAACAAAAGGTAACAGTAAGCCAGTATAGAACAACAACAGAAAAATTGGAGCAAGGCATGGTGGTGCACACCTTTAATCTGCATCCTTGAGATGCAGAGACAAGTGGACCTCTGTGAGTTTAAGGTCACCTAGTCTAAAAAATGAGTTCCAAGCCAGTCAGGGAACACAGTGAGATCCTGTCTCCAAGGTGGTGGGCCAATTGATAGACCATACCTCTTCAGTAAGGGAGAAACATTGACTGAGGAAATAATGCTTTCTACTCCATTATATTGTTCACTTTTATTTTTAATCTGTAATTTTATATTTATTTATATTTGTTTTAGATTATTTTCTTTTTGTTTACTTTGCATTTACACTTTTTCACATTCATTGTGTTAATCATACAATTGTTACACTGCAGCTCATATCTTGCTGGAAAGGCTTATATGTCTGTCTTTCCTTTCTGTCAACTTAATTACAATATTTTCTGTCCTGCTTTTCATGTCCCTAACCACATACATTCCTTCTTTTGTTATATACCCTGTTTATCCCTTTCCCATTCATCTCGCTTAAACACTTAAATATTGATCCCTTAATCCCTAAAATAACTATCAGCAGTATCCCCCCCCCAGCATCACCTGAATGTGCTAGCATCTTTAGGAAGGAGAAGGTGAGGCAGGTGGGTGGGGTTGTATGGTTTTGTGGACCCTGAGACATAAGGATGCTTTCTGGTCCACTGGCACATCCTGATAGTGCCTTTGTCCCTTTGGGACATCACTAAAACTCAAAGTGGCCTCCATTCATATTTAAGATAAAACTCAGTCAGATCTGCAGCTGGCAGAGGCCCTTGGGTTGGCAGAGTCTCAAAGTGGTATGGGGCATCATATGTCTAAGAGAAGGAACAGGGAGCACCTGTGTGTGTTCCTGTGGCCATTCAAGCGAGGTCCCACCTCTGAACTACATCATTTGGTTAAGTTCACACTCTTAATACTTCACCATGGCAATAAATTCAACCCATAAAACTTTGAGTGATATACTCAAGCCGTATCTAAGCCACAGAACCTACTTAAACAGTTGCTTCTACCCACCCTTACGGGCTTTCACATTTGGGGACAGTATGCACCTGCTTCATCGGCTCCAGAGCTTTGTGTCAGCTCTAGGTGGTGATACTGACCTTCGGGGCACTGGTTCCCATTGACTTTGTTTTCTCCACCCACCTTGCCCACCATCACCTGACCCATGCCAGCCTCCCTGCTCTTGCTGACAATGGCAGGTATTCCCCACCTCTAAGGCTTCCGCTTCTCCACGACCCTTCACCTTTACTTCCAGCACCCTCCCTTCATCCAGCCAGTTCTCAAACACCCCCTCCTCACCTCCTTCCTAAAGCCCTCACACCTCAAGTGTCCACACCCTCCACCCACTTCTTTTTGTCTGTTGGCTTTCTTCCTCGCACTTCTGAGGTTACTGTCAGGTCCAAAAAAACTTCAGTTCCCCAAATTCTGACAATTTAGACAAAAGCCAGCATTCCACAGGAACTTGTGAAGCCAGCTCCCCTCTACCAAAAGGAGTCATTCCCCTCATCACTGCAGAAGGGACATATGGCTAGGTGTGGTGCCTATTAGCATACCAAAACGCACGCTGGCCTCCAGGCTCCCTCAATATCACAAGTATCCTTGTACATGTTAGAGCCCTGGCTCTTTCCACTGCCCCCCACCCTGAGACTTCTCCAGCTCCTGGGCTTCCCTCCACCCATTCTCCTTTATCCCTGCTATTTAGACTATGCTCACTTTTTACCCTCTCTTTGTCTTCCCTGTTTCCCCCCCTCCAACACACACACCTCTCTCTACTCTGCTCCTCTTCTCTCCCAGCCAGGTCCAGTCTGCTGGCCATATTCAGTCTTTTTCTTTCTCTGCTCTGGATTCTTCCAGATGCCTCTAGTTCTTTTCCTTCTTACGTCTACAGTAAAAACCTTCCCCTTTAACCATACCAAGGTATGGTGATATTTTATTTGTACTGAAGTGTGATTTGTATGTTAATAAATAAAGTTGTCTGGGAGTCAGAGCTAATAGCAAGCCATAGCAGAAGCTGGGGGGTGGGGGGGTGCACACCTTTAATCCCAATCACATATCAGGCAGATCTCTGTGTGTTCAAGGATACAGCCAGCATGGAGACACATGCCTTTAATCTCAATACCAACTATAGAGACCTAGAGGTCTGTATAGACAGGCAGTGACGAGGAGGTCATGTGGTTGGGTTTACAACCAATAAGAAGGCAGAACAGAAAGTCAATAAAAAGACAGACACACAGGAAATAGGCCTCTTTCTGAGGGGAAGGACGGCAGCGGCAGGAAGGGTAAGAAGGCGGTTTTAAGTCTCAGCTCTCAGCTACTGCTCTGACCTCTTGGGCTTTTAACTCTGCATTTGGCTCTGTGTTTCTTATTTAATAAGACTGTTACATCTACACCAAGGAGTGATCATGTCCTCAGTTTATACCATTACCACAATGCATGTTTGCTCAAACACATATATGCACATTTGTGTGTGTTCCTATTTTCTTCCTTTACTGGAAAGTAAGGCCCAGAGACAGGGAGCCCAAATAGCCTCTGTGGGCTGAGTGTATTAGTCAACTTTTTGACACTATAAAAATACTTGAAATATGCACGCCTTTAATCCCAGCACTCGAGATCTCTGTGAGTTCGAGGCCAGCCTGGTCTACAGAGTAAGATCTAGGACAGGCACCAAAACTACACAGAGAAACCCTGTCTCGAAAAAAACAAACAAACAAACAAACAAAAAACCAAAAAAACAAAAAAAACCCACCTGAAATAATTAATTTCTAAAGAACAAAGGTTTGTTTTAGGTCATTGTCTTAGTTTTCTTTATATTGTAATAAACACTATGATCAAAAGCATCTGGGGATGACAAGGTGTATTTGGCTTACATGTTCTGATCACAGTTCATCACTGAGGAAAGCCAATGCAGGAACTCAGGGCAGGATTGCTGTGGGATGGTCTGTATGTCAAATTGCTCTGGTTGGTCAATAAATAAAACACTGATTGGCCAGTGGCCAGGCAGGAAGTATAGGCAGGACTAACAGGGAGAAGAATTCTGGGAAGTGGAAGGCTGAGTCAGAGGGAGACACTGCCAGCTGTCGCCGCCATGACAAGCAGCATGTGAAGATGCCAGTAAGCCACGAGCCACGTGGCAAGGTATAGATTTATAAAAATGAATTAATTTAAGATATAAGAACAGTTAGCAAGAAGCCTGCCATGGCCATACAGTTTGTAAGCAATATAAGTCTCTGTGTTTACTTGGTTGGGTCTAAGCGGCTGTGGGACTGGCAGGTGACAAAGATTTGTCCTAACTGTGGGCCAGGCAGGAAAACTCTAGCTACACAGGATCCTGGAGGCAGACACTGAAGCAGGGTCAGGGAGGGGTGCTGCTTATTGGCCTGCTCATTCTGGCTGACTCAGTTCGCCTTGTTATATGAGGCAGGACCACCTGCCCGAGGGTGACGCTACCCACAGTGGGCTGGGTCCTTCTACGTCTATCATTAATTAAGAAAATATCCCCAGATATGCCCACAGGCCAATCTGATGAAGGGTATCATCATTTCAGTTGAGGTTCCTTCTTCTAAAATACCCTGGCCTGTGTCAAGTTGACGAAAAACAACAACAACAGCAAAAACCCCAACACATTGTGATTTCATATTTTTTAAAACTTTAAAATGTATTACATTTAGTGTGTGTGTGTGTGTGTGTGTGTGTGTGTGTGTGTGTGTGTGTGAAGGAGAGACAGAGAGAATACACATGTGGCACAGGGCACATGTAGAAGAAGACAACTTGGAGAAGCCAGTCCTCTCCTCCCACATGTGGGACCTAGGCATGGAACTCAAGTCATCAGGCTCAGTAGCAGGCACCTTTACCCACTGCTGGCTCATTTGGGGAGGTTCCAGTCCATCATTATCTATACAGATGTTGTCAGGCCTGAGGTGGGACACCCTCTCAAACATGGTAGGCAGCATGCAATGGAGCAAACTGGTCACTTGGCCAGGGAAGAGAAGCACCTAGGACACCACACTTCCCTTCTGGGCCACACAGTCTGGGACTCAACTTCTTCCCTTCTGCCTCACCTGGGCACAGCTTTCAACACATGGAGCTGCAAGGGGCACTTCCAGCCTGGACTTAGGGCTGGGTGGGCCTGGGTGCTGTCTTTCGTGCTGGTGTTTCCACAGTGTGCCTTCGCCGCAGTCAGGCTCCCACTGTTCTCCTGCTTCTTGGATGCTGACTGAATGTCTCCTTACACGCTTGGTCTCATTGCTGAACATCTGCCGCATCTTTTCCCTAGGCACTTGCTCTGTCCTGAAAGCAGCATTTGGCCAGCAGCTCTGGGTGATGCCCACTCATTCCACGCACTCAGTCCACAGACGCAGGACTAGACTGGATGCTGTCTCACCCGTCCCTCTTGGTTCTCGTCAACCTTCATAAAACTCCTACTTCTCTAATGACGCACAGCTGTATTCCACCACACTTATCCCTCCTCACTAAGGACCACCTACCCTTGCCCTCCCGCGCTACAGGCTCGGGTTTCTGGTTTTCATCTGCTGCATCCGAGTTAACTCCAGAGTCTGCGTGGATACCCACCTACCCAACATCTCAGTTTCATCTCTGATGTGCACTCTGACCCTGACATTTGCTTCACTCACTTGTTGCCATGGCGACTCTGGAATCTCCATGGAGTTCTTCCACAGTAGAAATATTAAACCCAAGGCTGCAACTCTCCAAATCTAATCTCTTGTCTTTTCAACACTTCAGGCTTTCTTCCACCTTATGAATCTCCTTCCCCATCTCTCCTGCCGCAGCTTTTGTCTCCATCAACTGAGACATTTAAATTTATGATGTCCACATCCTTGTGGCCGATAGACTCAGCTCACAGAACCTACCATGCTTCTGTCATTCTGCTCCCTTCGACCCTGATGTCTGGCTCCTCCATGTTCAAGTCCTGGCTGCCAGACCATGGGGAAGGCAATCTCACTGTGGTGTACATTGGTGCCACTAACACACTAAGGTCTTCAGCCCCACCTGGTGTCTCGGTGTTTTCAGAATGGTTGTCTTGAGTGTGAGCTCCCACATTCCACTGGAGCTACTTCAGAGAACTCAACACTTCACTCACTGGAGCTAGAAAACCTCACCTGTTACTGCATGAGACAAACAGGTTCAGACAGAAACTCCTGCAGGCTTCTGAGAGCAGACCTGCAAACGTGGCTACATCTGCGCCGATCAGCTCCTGTTACAGCAACAGTGAATGGAGACTCCTCTCTCACCCGGGCTTCGGATCCCCTCCTCCCTTCCTGCCTCCTTCAGCCCTTACACAATTATCCTCACTTCCTCCTGCAATGTCCACCTCTCCCTCTCTTGTCGATCCTCTGGTGTCTGAATGAAACCTTTGTTTTTATTTATTGAGATTCCATACATGTATACAACGAAATGTGATCACACTCACTCCTCAGCTAGGGGTGGGTCTTCATGAGTTTCTCCCTATCCATGTTGGAATGTGGGCAGGCTTCACTTAGAGCAGGCCATGAGCAGGTAACCACAGCTGTTGTGAGCTCTTGAGTACAATAACCATGCACATCCAGAAGACAGCAGTTCACAGCACTTCTCTCTACCCTCTGCCTTTGCATTCTGTCCATTTCCTCTTCAGGGATATTCCCTGAGCCTGAGCAGGGGTGTTGATAAAGATATGCTCTTTAGGACTCAGTACTCAGACACTTATTCTCTGCACCTTGAGCAGTTATTAGTCTCTGCATTGATCGGTGCCCATTGCAAAGAGAAGCTTTTTCTGACAAACACTGGGAGCAGCCTAGGCCAATGGGTATAAGCATAAATGCCCATTTAACAGGATGACAGCAGTAGGTTCCACCCTAGAACCTATGATGTCCATAGTCATGGGCCTTTTACCAGATTTACAGTGTCAGACCGGAATCTGTCCTGTGGAGGAGGCCTCATATCCAATCAGAATGTGGTTGGTTGCCCTATAACCATCAGGACACTATTGCACTGGTGGGCATATCTTGCCTAGAAGGTCAGTATCACACCATTCAGAGTCCAGCTCGTTTCTACACACATCCAGCACACACTTCCCTGCCCTGTGAAAGCTCACCAGCAGGGAGAAAGTTTCCTGGTCTGTGTGAGACTAGTTTTTCCATGCTCTGTATTGTGAGTTCATGGTGGCTTCAGCAATGCTCTTTGAAGTTATGGCTAGCAGCCAAGAATAATGACGAAAACCTGTATGTTTAGAGATCTCTAGGGCCTCCCTCACCATCAGCTTGTAGAGACATATCCTCTGCCTGTGCTGTGATTTTTCACTTAAAAAGCCATGTCTTTGGGGAGCAGCACTGCTCACTTACACAGGGATCCTCTGTTTTAACTCCTTTGAATATATTTTTTCATTAGCTTACATAAATAATGGGTTTCCATACTTTTTTCATACACCATTAGTCTTAGTTAACCCAATCACTTTCCTCTCCTCTCCCCCTACTTAAACCTTTTACCCCCAGGGTCCCCTAAATCTTCTTACACATCACATGTTTTCTACTGATTAATACTAATTAATTTTTAATTGGGTTGTAACATAGTGGGTTTCCATGCGGCTTTTTCTGTATAACCTTCCTTTTGGTCACCTCTTTTCCCCACTCTCTGATTTCTTACATCTTCAAAGAGTCTCTAATGAGTGATGAGTACCTCAATGCCTCTTGACTCTCCAGACCCTTAGCAACTGAACCCACCTCCCCTACACAACCTAAGTTCTCAAACAAGAAGCTGACCTCCCTGAGGGCTTCACCTTCTGGAGCCCACACTGCCCAGTATCTGCATTCACCATCAGGATCAGGCCGATCTCCCCAAGGTCAACAGTCTCCTTAGCCACCGTCGGAGCACCTGTCTGCTCCTGCACTTGGTTTTTCCACGAATGACAGGCTGAATTCCTGCCCTTGCCTCCATGGCTGTGAAAATCCGTGTTGTTCCACCATCCTCTCTAGCTACTTGCTCCCGTTGCTTTTAGAGGGCTCATTCTATCTTTCCTTGAGTGTAGAGGCTCCTGGGAGCTGTGCCTGGCTGTCTTGCAGGGCGGATTTCTTTCTGTTACTTCTGGCACATGCCTGTTGCTGCAGTAACTTTATGCTCATGGCTCCCAAGCCACTCCAGCTCTTTCCTGAGCTTCTGTCTTTTGAGAAGCCACATCTGTACCTAAATGTCCCACGGGTGCATCAACACATTCCAAACAAGCAGGTCTTGGGGGAACCTTTTCCCAGCCACCCCATGGTGCTCAGGTAGAGCGTCTTAGATCTCTTCTTCCTGAATGTCTTGCATTTCATCATTTCATGAGCCCATTCATTTATCTTTGACTCCCTCTGTATCCTGTGTCATCAATATCTCATAGACTCTTGATAGCTTTCTAATCATTGCTATTGCCTAAGGATTTGTTCAGTTTTATTTTCTTCCCTAAATTATGGAGGAGGGTAGGTGCCAGTGAGCATAGTGCCTAAAGAGGACAGAAGAAGGTGTCAGACCCTCTGAAGCTGGAATTACACGCAGTAGTGAGCCATCCAACATGGGTGCTGGGAACAAAACTCGGGTCCTCTGCAAGAGCAGTTCATGCTCTTTACCACTGAGCCATCTCTCCAGCCCTAGTTTGAAGGTTCTTTTTGAAGTATATAAATATGACTATCAGATCAGCCCTTGTGGGGTTGATGGCTCCCATAGGTCCATAGGGAGTGGCACTAGTAGGAGGTGTGGCCTTGTTGGAGTAGGTGTGGCCTTATTGGAAGAAGTATGTCTCATTCTCTTTCTGATGCCTATGGATCCAGATGTAGAAATCTCAGCTCCTTCTCCAGCACCATGTCTGCCTCCATGCCACCATGCTTCCTGCTATGATGATAATGAATCAAACCTCTGAGCTGTAAGCCAGCCCCAATGAAATGTTATCCTTTGTAAGAGTTGCAACGGTTATAGTGTCTCTTCATAGCAATAAAACCCTAATTAAGATAGAAGTTGGTCCCAGGGACTGGGGTGTTGCAGTGAAAAGGCCTGACCATGTTTTTGTGTGGAGGAATGTGAACTTTGGGACTTTGGGTTAGGGAAGTAGTGGAATGCTTTAAGTACAGCTTAATGAGCCATCCTAGTAGGAACACAGAAAACAGTGGTGCTGAGGGTGGTTTGAACTGTGGGGGCCTGGCTCAAGAGGGTTCAGAGGAGAAGAATATTTGTATGTGGCCTGGAGACCATTCTTGTGATATTTTTGGCAAAGAATGTGGCTGCTTTTTGCCCTTGTCCAAAAAGTATTCCTGAGGCTAAATTGACGAGTTTTGGATCAATGGCATTGCCAGAGGAAATTTCTAAACAGCTTAGTACTGACTCTGTCATGTGCTTATTAGTGTTCACTCTTATGAAGATCTATAATAATAATAATTTAAAAAAGAGCATGCTGAGCTCTTTTTTATTCTATTTCAGGAAATAGAATAGAGCTAAATCTTGTGTTCAAGGAGATAAACATAAAAAAAGCCTGATGTTTGGTGGAATAAAGGGAGTAATAACCTAAGTTATCCAGGTAAGCTTCCAGCTTGTGAAAAGGAATTTAAAAAAAAAGCTTAGGGCTAGGTGTGGTAGTGTACACCTTTAAACCTAGCACTGGGAAGGCAGAGGCAGTCGGATTTCAGAGCTCAAAGCCAGCTGGCTCTACAGAGCAAGTTCCAGAACAGCCAAGTTTAGGCAGTGAAGGAAACCATTGAAAACAGAAAGCTGGTGAATGAGGGAGCCATATGTCAGTCCCAGCAAGCATCAGAGATTGGCAGCTTTGGCCAAATGGTTCTGGCTTGAAAATCAAGGAGAGAAGGAAAAGGTTATGAAATCTCCCTTCATGACTAAGGAAAGCCACAGAGAACAAGCATGTGTCAGGGGTGTCCCTGCATAGAGCCCTAGAGAGGCCATTGTGTGAAGCTGTGAAGCTGAAGCCTGGGTTGCCTTGGAGACCCCAAGATATTGGAGATGCCAGAGACATGGGGTACCTGCTGAGGAGAGCTACTAACAGGGAGTGGAACCAGCTCAGGAGAAAGGAGTGTGTCGTAGTCAACGAAGATGAAAGGAGTTGAAAATCTGAAGAGCTCTTTTGTATCAGATATGGAGACGCAGAGTTTGGAGTTTGCCCAGATGGATTTTGGTCTTTCTTTGGTCTAGTAGTTCCTCTCTGTGCTCCCTTTCCTCTCTATTGGTAAGGCAATGCATATCCTGTGCATTGTATTTTGGAAGTATGCAATTGGATTTTCCATTTTGATTTTACAGGGGATTAGAGTTAAGAGATTATATGAGTCTTAGAAGTGGCTTTGAACTTTGGACTTTGAAAGAAGTTTAAAACTTTTATAAACTATGTGGACTTTTGAAGCTGGAATGAATGTATTTTGCATTATGATATAGCTATAAGCCTATGGGGGCCAGGGAGTGGAATGTGACAATTTGAATAAAAATGCCCCCCATGGGTCCATAGGGAGTGGCACTATTAGGGACTATTAGGAGGTGTGGCCTTGTTGGAGTATATGTGGCCTTAGTGGAAGAAGTGCATCTCATTCTCTTCTTGCTGCCTGTGGATCTAGATGTAGAACTCTCAGCTCCTTCTCCAGCACCATGTCTGCCCGTGTGCCACCATGCTTTACACCATGGCGATAATGAACTAAACCTCTGAACTGTAAGCCAACCCCAATTAAATATTTTCTTTTTTTTTATAATTTATTTTATTTCATTTTACAATATAATTCAACTTTACATATCAGTCATAGATCACCCCGTTACCCCTCCTGCCACCCCGCCCCCCTCTCCCCGGCCCACCCCCCATTTCCATCTCCTCCAGGGCAAAGACTCCCCCTAGGATTGAGATCAACCTGGTGGACTCAGCCCAGGCAGGTCTAGTCCCCTCCTACCAGGCTGAGCCAAGGGTCTCTACTAAGCCCCAGGTTTCAAACAGCCAATTCATGCACTGAGCACAGGACCCGGTCCAACTGCCTGGATGCCTCCTAAACAGATCAAGCCAATCAACTGTCTCACCCATTCAGAGGGCCTGATCTAGTTGGGGGCCAAATCCAAATATTTTCTTTTATAAGACTTTCCATGCTCATGGTGCATCTTCACAGCAATAAAACCCTAACTAAGACAGCCCTCCATGCAAAAAAAAATCTTTTCATGGTTTCTTGAGGCTCTTGGAGAAAAACCAGATCCTTACCGTCACTTTTAAAGTCTCCTTTGCCTGGCCATGGGAGAGCTTCCTTGCTTTGGCCTGTGTCTCACCTACTTCATATTCCAGAGTCTAACGTGGAGGGGTATTTAGATCTTTACCAAGATAAGTGTCTTTTTCTGGAGCTTTTCAGACTCCTTCTTCCTGGAGCACATCTTCAGTACCCTCTCTCTTCTCCACAAGAAGCCGTCTCTGGATGCCCAGGTAGCTCAGAAGTCCCCCACTGCACCCCCACAGTGTTCCCCTCCTCCACTGCATCCTCACAGTGTTCCCCTCCACTGTATCCTCACAGTGCTCCCCTCCTCCACTGCACCCTCACAGTGCTCCCCTCCTCCACTGTATCCTCACAGTGTTCCCCTCCTCCACTGCATCCTCACAGTGCTCCCCTCCTCCACTGCATCCTCACAGTGCTCCCCTCCTCCACTGTACCCTCAAAGTGCTCCCCTCCTCCACTGCATCCTCACAATGCTCCCCTCCTCCACTGCATCCTCACAGTGCTCCCCTCCTCCACTGTATCCTCACAGTGCTCCCCTCCTCCACTGTATCCTCACAGTGCTCCCCTCCTACCCATTTCAGCATAGGCACAGGAGACTGAAATAGCCACTTAAGAGATAATCAGTTACACATCTCACAGCAGCTTCATGAAGCCAACCCTCACCTCCTACATTGGCATTCCCCATGGTCAACACATAGCCTGGCACAACCAGGGCCATGGAAGCACCTTACATTCAAACCCAATGGCAACATAACCATGAAGTCATCAGCTTGTTTGGTGTTTTCCTTCAGATCACTCACTACAACCATCAGGGGCTGCAAAACTGGCAGTCTCTAGTCTTCCTACTTCTACTTTACCAGCTGTTTGGTTAGAGATCCAAAACTATAGAGTCACTGTAGGTGCTTGACGTATCTGATAACATCTCATATTTTAATTATATGTATAATCTAGACACAAAGTAAAACAAAGACAAAAACAACAACAAAAAACCACCAAACAGAAAAAAAGAGCAAAATGAAATTACCCGTATTGTTGCCAGACAATGGTAACCATTATTTGTTTATTGTGTGTCAGAGGACAGCTAACAGACGTCAGTCCTCTCCCTCCTCCGTGTGGGTCCCAGGGATTGAAACCGGGTCAGGCTGGATGCTGAGAACCTTTACCCGCTGAGCCATCTCTCAAACTCTATTCACTTTCTAATATGGAGCCTCCTGGGATTTATTTTTTCTATAACTAGTTTCCATTTTCATCTCCAATATATAGCTCACACAGCTTTGTTTTGTACCATGCTTCTTCTGAAAAAGCTTAGCAGTGTTAAAATGAATATTTTCAAATGTCAATATTCATTCTTTTCCCTATGAATTTAGTGAAAGTTCTGCTTCTTATTGACATGAATCTACCACAATTTATTTCATGGACTTTAAATTGTTTCTCGGTTTTGCTTGATTTCTTGCTTGCTTCGTTCTGCTGAGCAACTTCCTTTAAATTCAGTTTTGCACAAATCTATTTCAATGTCCTTAGATCACCAGTGGACACTACTCTGCCTCTTGACGCACATTTGGAAACTCTGAATCAACTCACTTGCCATCACAGAGCTGTAGAACTGAAATGTGTCAGATTGCATTTATCATTAAAAGCTCTATGTTGACTGAGAGTTTGAATTTTTCAAAATATATCCTTGGTTTAGAGCATGCAGCCAAACATTTGGCTGCTGTGATCACATCAGCTTGGTTTTTACAACTTTTTAGGAAAGAATGAGTTACTAATCCCAAACCTACCCGCCCAGAGCAGGCTCACCTGTGTGCACTTTTCTTGCAGCTCCGTTTACAGCCCCAAGGGACATGGTGGCAGCTTAATTCCCAGTCTTTCAGAACATAGATTGATTTACTAGATTTTGGTTGAGGTTTGTCATGTCCTAGGCCCTATTTTGAAGCATCAGGGCCACAGCAGTGAACAACCGATGAAGATTTTTATTCTCCTGCATAACTGCTCCCCTGAGGGAGGCAGAAAAAAGTCAGAAATTAAATACATTAAGACGGGTTCAGCAAATGGAGTGGGGGAAGAAGAAAGGCAGCGTAATTGAGAACAGGGTTGAGGGAGAGGGCAGAGAACGACACTTTCTGACTTTCTCAGGGGGGCGCGCTGAGCCAAACCTCAAACGTAAAGGACTGTTGGATCTGAGGAGGGCATGTGCTGTGGAGGACAGAGTGAAAACTGCAAAACTCAGGAGAGAGCTCAGGGTACCCTACACACAGAGCCGGGTACCCTACACACAGAGCCGGGTACCCTACACATAGAGCCGGGTACCCTACACACAGAGCCGGGTACCCTACACACAGAGC